>JAVQKC010056216.1:0-7500 GCA_036025475.1 Philypnodon macrostomus
CCGGCAATTCCTTTTTGAGTTATCGCGTTCACAGCTAGGATCTGCGGACGCGGACGCGGACGAACACCGACGTGATTCCATAATATCGGCGACACGCTGTTTTCGCCGATATAATAACACTGGTGACCAATTAGTCAAGTTTTACTTTAGTTCTTCCCCTGTCTTCTACAGCAACATCAAATCAGAGTTTGTGAAGGCTACTACAATTGAACACAGTGGTATCCTACAAACTCGGATTTGATGTTGCCATAGAGACCACGAGAGGCTAAAGTAAAATAATCATTATGACACACATTACCTCCTTTATGCCATTGAACGTTATTTAAGGTTATTTAGTCAATTGTAAGATATTTTGTTTGTTTTTTAACAATGTATGTCTTATTTTAACAAACCTCTATACTACAGCTTTAATATAGCTAATTCCATAAGCCAACAAAGCAAGATTTAAAACATAGGCCTTCAATGATGATGATGGTCACACTCAAATATGTCCCCTTAGACAAGACCGCAAGTAAAAACCAGTTTATAAAAGAATAGTGTTGATCGTTAATAACAGCTAGTCAATTGCATTTATGCAAGGGATCAAATATATTGCAAAGCAATGTTTGAGAATAAAAATAGCACTAAAATTATTGACCAACAAGGTTAACTGAGGAGGAACATGAAAAGTGTCAATACTGAATAATTAAATAAGACTTTTCTGTATTTACATAATAAAGAAACTTAGCAGCTAAAGTCTCACAAAATAAGTGAATCAGTTACTTTAACATGTATAGATTATGTTACGTTACGCTTTAGTTATGTTTAGTTTATGCAGAAAAAAATATATATTTTTACTTGAATATTGAAATTCCCATCAGTCATTTCATCTAAAATCAAAGACTGAAACAGAGACACATAACATTATATCGATGGTCACATTTAAACAGTCCTCCCTGTGATCAAAGGCTGAGAGGAACCAAACACTGACATTTTGCAGAAGCATAATGCTCCTGTTTTGTTTTGTGGTATGATTTATGACTAATTCAAAAAAGTGACAAAACAACATCAGACAAAAACAAACAGTTGGATATTTCTTTTATAAAGGGAAACCCCTGCTAAGCACTTCCATCACTCAGCCTTGCACTTTACAGGAACTTTTTTGATTCTCACTTTACCTGTTGGGGCAGACGTAAATGTCGAGTTTGTTCTAGCATCTTTCAGCCTGATATGACACCCAAAACCCAAGAGTGACTGTGTCTCTTTCCCCGCAGGAGAAACACAGAAGATGATTTGTTGAGGGGCCCCGGGGACTAAGTGCGCCTTGAAAACAGGTGGCGCAACATCACGCCGCAGCATGCCTTCAGGGAATATTTGTAGATATTCAGGAAATGCACAAAAACAAAACACATCCCTGTGACAGAAGCGTACGCCACCTACTGTATGTATGAGGAGGTGATTAATTCTGCTTCTGACATGTTCCCCCCAATGTCATTTTCTTCAAACTTGAGAGATATTTTGAAAAAGTAACTCAGAGTTTTTTTGATGAATGCTTTGTTGTGACTTTCATACATTGGCTATGAGTCACCGAAAGCGCGGGTAATACGTTGTGCGTCTCGCCAACTCTTCCCCAACCGAGTCACTCAGTGTTGAGCGAGATAGGTCAGAGAGAACAATTTCTTCATTTTGACAAATCACTGGGAAATGTATTAGCAGAGAGGCCAACTGTCAATCCAGCTGCCCAAAGGTCCTTATAGGGGCCTTTTGGTGGCTCTGAAAAATGATGTAATCAGTCCGTCCTTCTTTCTTTCGCAGTCTCCATCCATCCTCTCTAAAGGCCTGGTCCCTTTGGCCTCGCTCTGGATCAAGTCCCCATAAGGCCCCCTGACCCCGTTAGAAGCACATGATGGGCGGCCCTGTCACTTCAAATGGCTGCCCAGGTCCGGTCTGAGAGTAACCCCTCACTGTGAGTAAACCTCCGTGTTATTCCTGTTTTATGGGCTATGGTTGGATAACTGCGTGGAATGGATGTGGACAACTTAGTTATTGTCACTCAGGGCGAGGGGAGGGAACGTGATTACCCAGAACCGGAAAGAAATTGAAAGGTATGAAAAGTTATGTGCGTAGTTTGGAGAAAGTAGGGATGATACAAGGGGACCAGCTGAGGAGGGCAGAGGCACAGAACTTCGAAATATGGTTCAGAATATGTTTTGGTTAAAGTGGACAATAGCTAAACCCTCTTTCTGTCATTTCCAGAACATGCAGTAGCAGCGTTTTATGTTATATCAAACGGGTCAAAAGGTCAAATGCCACAAAAGTTTGGAGTTTCTGATACAAAAAGCTAAAAAAAAAAAAATAATTTGACATTTGCACAGAATTAGCCACTCTCTCTGTTAGGAACAGCCAATTCATTCTTGACCCGTGGTGGACAGTAGACCAAACAATGCAAACATGAGCCCATCCATCCATCCATTTTCTTCCGCTTGTCCGAAACCGGGTCGTGGAGGTAGCAGTCTAAGCAGGGGACACCCGCCTTCGACCACCGCCCGATCCACATTGCACCAGCCCTTTAGGGTACCTCCCACGTGTGGTGGGTCCATGGGAGGGCCTGACAGCGTGTGCACGGGCGGGGACTCGAACCACCGACCCTCCGGATGAAGGGCGAGCATCTACCCACTGCACCACCGCCGCGGCGCAAACATGAGCCCAGGTAATGCAAATGGTTCTTATTTCAACAGTATACAATCACTGTAAAAAATAAACAATTGGTTGATTTAGGTTTTATTCTACACACTACTCACAAAAATGACCTACCTACTTAACAGTTTTATAGGCTGGAGCGATCTAACCTATTGACACTTACATGGTAGCTGATTGAAAGTTATGAAAAGTCATGTGGTGTAGTTTGGGGGAAGACACTAAATTGTTTTGCACATCCAACATGCCCAATCACATATGTGGCCATACCTATGTTCAAAGGAGTTATTTAAATTTCAAGGAATATATGATGTGTATTTTCACTTCTGGAGAGCCGGGGCCTTTGATGGGGAGGTGGGGGAAGACGTGGGTTTGTTATTGAAGTAAAGAATAATAAGGCCACTGCGCATTGGCCTGCACTCTCCCCTGTACAAAGACCTTGATATAAATCCAATGCACTATGTATGCCCCTTAGAACAAGCAAGGAGACCGGAAAGTGTGTGGCTTTTGATCCTGCTTTCCTTCTGTTGTCTTTCATCTGACCCATCCTCCAAAATTGTCACTAGGACACAGACATCCACTAATCTACCGGAGCAATGGTGCCTTTGTTCCACTTGCTTACTTCCAAACTCTGGAAAAAAAATGGAGCTAACCTGCTGCTGTGCCTTAAAGGTGTGCCGCTCTACAGTGTGGGATAACGAGATCCGAAGTGGCCAAAACACAATAGTTTTTGAGAATTCGTGCTACCTTCTTCCATGAGTAAACCATGTTGAATGTTTGAAGAGGTGCCAGGTTAGCTCCACTAACCCTCAAAGGTAAAAAGCAGTCTAGTGCGTGGTGAACATGTCAGCGAATTATCCAGTGTGAACAACTGATTGAGGCTATGAAGAGGAGGGCATACCAAAAGATAATATGTTTGGTTTGGAGACGATCCGCTGAACATACATTTTTTCTCCCACATAAATTCTCCCGGTCCGCCCCTCCACAGCTATGAATCCCCCCTTAACACGGTAGCAGCCAGGTCTAGTTCTCTGTATTCAGCATTTCGACTTTATAAATTTCAGCCCCTCCACCTTAAGGGCAGCATTTATAATCAGAAAAGTGAGTTTATATGTTCAATAAATGATGCCTTTGAAAGTTTTAGTGTTTCCACACCACATTACTGTAGCAGTTCAGCTTGTTAGGGAGTAGCCACCTCAAGAATGTTACGGTCAGAAGAAAAGGACTTTGATTGACCGGACAGGCCAACCCTGACATTAAACATCACAAAAAGATTAAGTGCAGTGGAGCTTACAAGTTACAAACTTTGTCCAAGTTTCCTCTTCAAGGAAGTTGTAGTATTAGATGCCTTCAGGCTGTTTGTTTTGTCCGTCACAGCGGCAACAGAAGGCGGATTCCTGGTGATTTATCTTATACATATAAAAAGGGGCTTTTATTCTCCAATGCAACAACCTAGAAAGGCTATTATGCCAGTCTTCCACATCGATTTTAGGGCAACCTCTCCACTTCCTAGGTAACAACAAGGTATTCATATGATAATAATCATAATATGTCAAGTATCTGCAGCCATCAGAGATGCTAGTCTCAGTTTAATGATTCTGGGAAATTGAGGATTACCCGGGATATGAGAGCAAGCCTACAGTTTTCATATAGTGTGGGAGGTTGCAGGGCTCTGTATTAGTAATCACAGGGGAGAGCCGAGAGGTGGGAGAGAAAATCTGCTTCTTCTCTTCTCTCATTCATCATAGCAGTCCTCTGGTGAGGAAACATGGCAAATGGCCAAATGAATGCACTTCATAAAGCGCAAATGTCTCCTCTGATGTGCCTCTCACTGAGGATCTCCGAGAGGGGGAAAGATTTCCACAGATATATTATTGTCAAACTCTGCTGCCCCCGCTTCCAAGTCTTATTATGATATTGTAGGAGATTTTACAATAAGATTTGGTGACTCCACTCGAGCAGTTACCATAACAATGTTACAATGATGGCAGCACTTTTCAATAGGCACCTAAACTGAATGAAACATATTGTCAGGCTGGATGATAAGTTCTCTAAAGGAAGCAGTCGCTTTGAATGTTTTATGATGCAGTAATTTAAAGTGAGCAGTCTTTAAATGGAAATAAAATTCTCCATAGGTAGATAAAAGTGGATATAGAAACAGAAGGAGATATGAGATGAGATAAGGATATGAGAGTGAGACACAATAAGATGGTCAGTACCACAGGGAGGTGCTATGGATCTGCAGCCACTGTGCACATGCACTTTGAGGCACGCTTTGCACTTACTCTAATGCCGGCTGAATGACTTTACAGCCCTCATTTAGTTTCATACAATAACCAAATGATACATATATGATAAGAAATGTGTTTACAAACACTGTTATATTCAATTAAGGTTAATTTAAAGTACATTGACAAATATGAGAGTCGTTTAAATACATTTACATTATTAAAGAGGTGACCTTATTACATTATTATGCAGAATATATCCTACATAAAAGTATTTAATGATATATAATATAAATTGTAAATTGTGTTAAAAATGCAATAATGACACAATCTGTGTAGGATTTTAATAGAATACTAATACAATAATAAAATAAAATATTGTTAAAACAGTTTTTTTAATTTGATAAGTTATTAAAAATAAATATTAATTATGTATTTATGTTTATTAGTTTCATTTCAATTTGCCAAAGTCCCCTAATATCTTTAAAACCTGTACTCCGGAGAGTTGCATAGTGTCCAAAAATGTATACATCTCATATTCACAAAGAATTCTGATAAATGTGTAAAGCATTTAATCTATTATTAATAACTGATATATATTGTATGGGAAAGTGCAATTTTCCTTTATGACAGTTCAAATAAATGCTGAAATAGTGTCATGGGTATTGTAATGTATTTGACATTTGAGTCAAGACATTATGTTACTTATACAGGTTATACTTACAGACTTTGACATGCATTTTCCAGTGAAAAATCATCTAAACTTTAAAATAGGCTTTAGGTTTCAAGCAAATTGTATTATAATCTATAGAGAAGAACTCTAAACAGTTATCTTAGAAATAGAGCGTGTGTGTATTGTACAAAGTTGTTTAGATGAATATTAAAAAATAAGTCTTACTCTTTGACATATTGATGCAAACTCACAGGTGTAAAAAGTCTACAGTCAACAGAATTATGTTAATCAATAAAGTCAATAATAAAGTCAAAGCATTTAAATAGATTTCACCATATTGGTCTTACATGTAAATGAACCATATTATCGCACAGGTAAAGAAAACCTATTTACACTTTCTTGCAACATTTGCAGCTCAGCAGATGTTTATTGTATTTGTGTGATTGGAGCAATTATACCTTTTATGTACAGTCTCTCTTTTGTATTAATTACTATATTGATTCAAGTTAACACCTAATGCCCAAAAAACATAAATCACATTTTGCACCGGAGTGTGTTTGAACTAATTAAGAACGAATGTGCTGTCTTTGAAAAAATAAATATGTTAGATTGTTCTGTATTATTTATTCCCTGGGCTGTCACAATGCAGATTAAAGTGTTTGTATGTGCTAAGTATATTTATGTTGCACTGTAAAACCACTGGATTTTTCAGTTTACATATTACCCCAACTTATTCCAAATGGACCAAATTCACTCAAAAGAAAAACTGTGTTGTTAAAAACTGCAGTAGTAGTAGTAACAATTTTGGAATTGTTTACACAAACTTATTTCTAGTGTATTTTACCCCCCAAAAATATAATCCTAATTTGGAAAATGTAATTTAACAAGTCAGCCCCTTAGAATTATTAGGTTCTATCTGACATTTTTGGCATTTATTTACATATTCCTATTTGGATACCTAATCTTTATAATAGCATTTTGTTGAGTTGTATTTATTTTTGAGGTTTTTATAGGCTATGTAAAAAATATTAAGTCCTATCTGTAATATAAAGCCTTGACATTTGAAAGAGTCAGAACACAGATAGAACCTTATCATTCTAAGGGGACGATATCCTTATCTATTAACGCTTGTATTCGAACTTTAATAGTAATGAGAAATTAGGCTGGATTGCTTAGAGAAATCAGTTTAATTTTCCAATTTTTTGGAGTAAACTTGACCAATATTTTTTTACGTAGACCGTAATTCAGACTTGCCTAGACTGTTTTTTTCTGGAAGCCTTTTTCGAAAGCTTTTGTTGAAGTGGACAAAGTCGTCAAGAGAGGATATTGTCTTGAATTGATGCCTCTGTAAATTAGATGTTACAACGGCTCATTTTGGAAACAATGCTGTACCTTTGCCAACCGTGGCATCCATGCAGTGTTGTAGCTCGCTCCATTTTTCATGCCAGCTTACAGTTACAATTGGACATGTAAAAAGTGTCAGTGGCAGTAGAGAGGGCAAAGGCGGCTCGATACAGGGATCCAAGGAGGTTTTTTTTTTTTGGCGTGTATAATTACGCTCTCAAGATGGCATATTTACCGTCTCTGCCAGCGAGGTCATGCCTTCTGTCGTAGTAAACGTACTGAAGTATGAAAGAGCCAATTACAGCACACTGGGTGACCTTTTAACAACTATTACCACATCCCATCAACACATTATCCTGATGGAGATTGCGATTCCGGGAGAATTACGTTATATCTTTGACACACCAAAAGACGTGCTTGCTGTCTGATGGTGTTGACAAGCGGCCTTTGAAGAATCAACACAATAAAAGACACCATGTGCAATAAAAATAAGAAGATAGAGTGAGATGTGGTAGAAGAGAGTGGGGGAAAGGACGGGTTACGAACAATAGCCCTGTACGTTAGCCGCTGATGTCAAGC
>JAVQKC010056216.1:12500-22624 GCA_036025475.1 Philypnodon macrostomus
AATCATGAACCTGTTCACCTCTGGAGGGACATCCAACGTCCCGATGATTAGTGTGTTTAAATGTTCAACAATTGGACAAAATCTGAAAGAGCACGCAGGAGAAAAGACACATGCCTTGTTTTATGATTGCAAAAATGTACTTTCCATAAAACATTTGAAATCAGTGCAATCTGGATAATTGCTGCAAATATAATTTATAGAGCACACATTTACATGGACATTACAACTGTATTATTGATTCTAATGTTAAATTATTACTGGTACAGTCTATTGCTTTTCTAGTGTTTTCTTCTTTTTATTTTTATCAATTACTGTCAGGGATCAAAAGTTTGTACTGTTACAAACAAATACTAAACTCGTAAACTGGTGCCATCACAGTCCTCAGTGTCCAGAGCATTAACATCAGACCAACACAAAAGTTGGTCTGGAGAAGTAAAGCAGTAGTTGACCATCCAGGAGCATGAGCCAGTGTTCTGTAAAGTAGCCATCCTTGTCTTTTGGCCACACATTATCTCCCAGACAGCTGATGCCCAGTACCTGTAAGGCCACCCATTCACTATTAAAGTCTCCCCTCAGCACCCCACAGTTTGGACAGTTTGGGGACTCTGCAGGGGTGTGCGTCCATCTGTGTGTGGCTGCGTGCTCGTGTGCATGGCCGCCCATGTGTATGCAAGTGCACGAGAGTCGGGCTTTATGTTTTTTGGAGGGGGGGCGGCGAAGGAGTTGGAAGGTGTTAAAAGTAGGAGTGCTAGTAGTGACGGGGGGTGGCTCTTATTTGGCTGGGTGTAAAAAAATGCCCCCAGGTCTCCTGATGGAAGAGACAGGTATTAGCTCTGAGACCTCGATAGTCCCAGCTTGCCATTAGTTTCCTCTCCAGCTGCACCAGGATCCGGACTATGAATCTGCCATGGCTGGTCATTCATCAGTTTCACAGTCCGCACCAGCACACACACACATTCCAATAACAACACAGTGAAATAGTGAGTAAGAGACAGCCACTGCGAAGAGATATGGTCGGAGAGAGAGTCCAAGTGTGAGAAAAATATGTTGTCTTACAGGGACTTTTACTCCTGCAATGGCCACTACATATGCTTTCTCACACTCAAATGGTGGGTACATTACTGAGCACTCAAATGTTTGCCTGTGCCTGCTTGTGTACATGTGTGAGTGCAGTCTTCCACACAAAGGTGATGAGACGTGATATAAATTAACTGCGGGTTGTGCGCGCTGCCGTTTCGCATAGTTGAGCTGCAGCCCCTGTCCCACAGAGTGATGTGGAACTTCCTGTCAAACAGGAAGCATTTAAATGTTGGCTTGAGAGTTATGGAATTGCCTGTGGAAACATATTTTGGGAGGTCAGATTCAAAGGTCAACACTCCAAGACTTTCCATGTCAAGGTCTTGTCTCCCTAGACCGCTCAAGTGTTTTTAGTTCTGGTGGTTTGATTTAATTACATTGTTTTATGGTCGCAGATCAACCCACGGACATTCAGCTGAGAATTTCTGACAACTCAATTTTAGTGTAACTTTTCTTCACATTTTCGGGCTCTCTTTCAAAGACACAAGAAAAAAGTCGAAATAGAAAATGGAAATGGAAAGTGCCCTGCCCTGAGTGAGTGAAGGCCACAAGCTCTGTCATGTAGTGTATATGCTAACTCAAAAGGAAGGACAGGTCCTAGCGATTCGGTCGCTTGGGTTGATGTGACCAGGACATGGCCATGGCAGCAGTGAAAGCCCGGTTGAGCCATAGTGACACGTCGTCTCCATCCATCTTCAGTCTGAAACATTTTACGCTAACTGACAGAGCGTGGCGCTTGCTTACCCACCTCCCAAAGGAAATAGTCCAGACTGGTGTCTTCTTGACATGCACTAAAGAGTGAGCAGTCCAGAGGTCCAGAGGGGCATTGTGTATTCAGTCCAAGACGAAAGGTTAGATCCTCACAAAAGAAACTGACTTCAGTATATACTGTTGGAAGTGACAATGACTTTCTCTCTGCTATGTTACTCAAGCAAATAAACAATTCAGTCAGCCCTTTTAAATGTTTTTGTTGTGCTTATTTTGTGCAGCCACAGAGCCCAGGTGTGATGGGAAAATGCATTTATGAAATGTAATATGACAGTCAAAATATACTGTATAATTATATAAGTTATATATATTATGGACCTAGAAAATAAAGGCAGTAGATAATGCTTCATGGACTTTACAGGAGATGATACTGGTGATATATTGATGATATTCTACTTGTGCAGATGTGCCTTTTTTTAGTTAATATATATACTTTTTATTATCAAAGAAATCCAGTTTGACTTAAATATTCTATGCTGTTTTCTACAAGAACAGTATTCAACAATAAACACTGACTAAATCCTATGCTCGAATATAGGCTAACAATATCTAAGAGCTCACCCTATCTTTTAATTTCAAATGTATAACTCTGTTTTGGCAAAGATTATACAAAGTTTTGCTTTTCTGGTTTCTTACCAAAAAAATTGGAAAACACAAATTTGGATCTAATGTTTGATCAAAGTAATATACATGCATATATAAAAATAAAAAACACATAAATAAAATCTGAAAAATGGAAAAACTAAAATATTATGTTGCGATCGTAACCTGCGCGCTGACATAGTGAGTTTTGTCTACACTTGTGTTCATATCCTGTATCTCGGTCAGGTACCAAAGAAAGGGGGGAGGTAGAAAAGGAGAATTGAGCAGTGGCTGTAGTAATAAATCACAGGATCGCTGGTGACATTCATACAATACGGATACAGTGTTAACTCAATGAGTCGGACAGCCCTAGCCTGTTCCTCCATCCTGACCTTGCCTCCCTGTCGTAATCAATCATGTTGGCACGGCACACACGCTCCTTATTTATTATTACTGTGGACCCGCATGTACAGTAAACAATGAGTAGAATACATTGGAAAGAGTGAGAGAGAGAGAGGGGTGCTATTATAAGAGAGGAGGTAAAGGTCCGATGAAATAACCGGGGGGCATGTGTGTCCGGGCTGGCTGCTTAAAACACTGAACAGGACGTAGAGAGCAACCAGCGTGGCAAAACCGCCAAGCTATAATGCGCCGAAATGACCAATACTAACTGCTCATTGCACCAAACAGGTCATGGATTGTCACTGGTTAAAATTTACGAGTCTTGCTGTTGGCGTAAAAAAAAAAAAAAAAAGATCTTCTCCTATTAGCATCTGCAAAAGTGAATTCTGGAAAATGTCTGGAACATTAATGCAATTCTGAAATATGATCTATTTATATGTCTATTTTTTTAAGTTTTTATTCTTTTCCTTGGGCTATAGTGAACATGGAACCTGGAGCCTGTATTTTCTTAAGCAGTTTTGAAGTTGTAATTTTGATTCCCATTAAACAGACCGTAAAGATAAAAGAAGCAACCAGCGTAGATATAATGCCCTGAAATGACCAATACTAACTGCTCATTGCTCCAAAAAGGTCATGGGCTGTTGCTAGTTAAAATTTACAAGTCTTGATGTTGTCATAAAAAAATCACATAATTCACTAGATGTGCCCTTTGTATTATTGGTTACACACGTTGATGTCTCACTCCATTTAAACTGTTTTCTGAGGTGCGGGCTTTTCATTTTTTTTCCATTCACAGCCATCACATTAAGGAACCGTCAGACAGATGTCATCGCAATCGTATGCCTTTTTGACTGTTTTCCCTTCAGAGTCAATGTAATTTTACTTCTGTTATTCTCAGGTAGCAGGTGTATATCCTGAGTGACAAACCATTTCCTTTGTCGAACTAATAGCTTCTAAAGTCAGTGTAAATTAACAATGACCCCCACACGATGCCTTCCGTAACAATCCCGTGAAAGGCGGCCAAGCCAGTCCATGCTATACCGTCCCATAGTCCCATATGCAGTCTATGCAGGGGGCCTGTCTTTGGCAACAAAACCGGGCCCCTGTGTTACAGCGGAGGGCCCCTGAACTCTTCATGAAGGATGGCTGGCTACGAGGAGGGCCGAGGGGGAGTGAGTTTAAAACACATACCATATGCAGTTAGGAAGAGCCTCATTTATCAGCTCCAGAAAATTCCTGGGTTTTTACACCTCAGACCCCCCAGCACTTTCTCTCCTCCCCCTGGGGGTTAGCCACCACCTCCTAACTGTACACCGCACATGACAAGTCTCAGAGACCTGGCTTTAAGTGCACACCACATCTCCTGATTTGTTCCTGCTTTGGAATAACAAGGAATTGATTTGGAGGGTAATGTACTGACACTGGTAAAGGTATGTTAGATAAGCTGCAAAATGCATTGAATTATTGCGGCACTATTATAAGAATATTCAGTATAATCAGTATAGTAATGTTCTTTGTTTTGTGTGTGGTTAAAGAGAAATTAGGCTCTGCACAGTTTGTAACAGTGATGTTTAAAGGTTACCTTAAATGAGATCATTCCCACATACTTTCAATGTTGCATAAATGAATTGTTTAAACACAATTTAACACATTCTACAAATAATAATAATAATAATGATTTGTTCCTTTTCTGTTTCTATTTAAGCAGACAAGGCCAGTGCCAGTGACCTGTTTGTTGTTGAAGCATTAGTTACAAAGGTACTTTTTATCAGCCTCATGTTGCAATCATACGTCCCACCCACCAATAGCATACATTAGTGCCTACAGTGCCCGCCCCGGCGTCGTGAGTTTGAATCCGGCTCACGACAGTTTGCCAAATGTCACTCCCCACTCTTCTCCCTGATTTCATGTCCTGTAAAATAAAACTGTAAAATGGAAAAAAAATTAATACATAAAAAAACTAAATAGCATACATTAACTGCCTTTCTTGAGATCTGCAATGAAATCAGTCAGTTAGCCTTATGAATTAAAGCTTGATAACAAAACCTAGAAACAGATTAAGCTCCTTTTTCCATTAAATTAAAATATGCCTGAATACAGAGGTGGGGAGTAATTAGTTACATTTACTCATAGTTTTTACTTCTACTTGAGTAGTATCATTTTGAATTAACAACACTCTTACTTGAGTAAAATGATTGGATACTCTTCGCAACCCAGCTTTCTATGCTGGGAAAAAAATGTCTTCTTCATCAACAGTGATTAACATCAAGTAGGCTATTTTTAATGATTCAATTATTCCTCTTCTTCATATTCTCGTTAGCATTTGCTGTTATCTGGAGCTCATCCCCAGTAAATATGGACCTTGTGCACCTTGGACAATGGCCATTTTTAATCAATTCTCTCTCACATTCATTAAATTGACATTAAATTGTACTCTTACAATATGCCTTAATATAATTGTTTTTCCCCAAATAATAAACATACCCTCCTCTCCAAATGCTGTGTTTTTGGTGACTTCAGTAAGATTTTTGTTTTTTTTGTCAGCTATCTTGTAAAGTCCATCAAGCGTGCCTGTCTTTTTTGCCCTTGTCCTTACCCTTCCTGTCCAAACTCTTCTTCGCAGTTGGACATCATCTGGCCCGTGAATGGCACATTGTTATACTGGTTCCTCAGCGGGCCGGCGTGAGCAGATGCCACGATTGCTGCCGTTACACCGGTCCCTGCACAAGGTTGGTAAGTACGCATTCACCAGCAGGTCGTAAATTACATCCTAACACATAAACACACTATAATCTAGGTGCATATCATTGTTTTTGTTGGCAGGTAAAGAGAAGGTTCCAATCAGCAGGGGCCCGGTGAAGCTCCAACACAGACCCCGATGATAAGTTGAGCTATCTTTCCAACTTTTATTTTGTTAACATAAAACTTGACCAATCGCGGTATGCGAAATTATGGATAAATGTTAAATCTATGCTAAAAATGTAAAGCTAAATCAAGCGTATGTTTAGATGTTTCCTTAAACCTGCACAACCTGATTTTGTGAAACTATGCCAAAAAACCCCCCAAAAAACATCAAAGTTTGAATGATATGCTCACCTTCCCTCCTCCTTTCCCTCCTGACACTCTATCATGGTCTCACTCAAACCAGGAAGTATGAGAATAAAGCGGTCTGAAGTTGGCTTTTAATTATTTGAACTAAAAAATACAAATAGCTGTGAATAATATAATAATTATTCCTGACTCTTGTTCTGTATTGATAATGGATGTATCTACCAATCAGAGCACCCCTGTCCTGTAAAAGTGTGTGATTGGTTAAACAGTCGCTTCCCTCGTTGTAAAACAAAACAAACAAAAAACACAGAGGGTCTCAAAGTCTATTTCTCTCAGATGACTTCTGTTACGCTGTACTATTGAGTAATTATTTTTACTTGATTACAAGGAAAAAATCAGGTAGAGCAGCTTTAAAGGTACATTTTCATTAGTCCCAGATGTATTGCTACTTTTCACCCTGAAACAGCTTAGCTACCTTCCCCAAAACATAAGGCCGTAAATTACATCCCGCTAACACATAAACACAATGAATCTCTGCACTTGAGGAGCATAGCATATCGTAGCATCCTGGGTTTTGTTTGAGGGTAAAGTGAAGGTTCCCGGCAGCAGGGGAAGTGGCCCCGCGGAGCTCCACCGCGGGCCCCGGCAAAGAGATCACGCACGGACAGCTGGGCTTTGAACTTCTTACCCCAGTGTTCCCGGGGTCAACAGCTCGGTGGCCACAAGGGTCAAGCAGCAGTGAGAGGCCGGTCTTCTAGTGAACTGCCACACTTGTTTTGACGGAGTCCCAGTGGCATGATTACCTCACGGAGGCTGAAGGTGATGCTATCAGAGGGATCAGATGAAGCATGTTTTAGAAATAACAGGGCTTTACTGCCAACTCAGTCTCCCATAGTTTTGATATGTAACACATCCGGTTTTCCCCAGGACTTTCAATAGTAATAACATTGAATACATAAATACATGTGTTTGTTGTGTGATATAGTTTTGCCAAAAGTTGGTAATGACACAAAACATAACATTTGTTAGGTTGCTTAAGCTCGGGACAGACATTTCTATCATTTTTAATAAAGACATTGCATCACACTTTCCACATCATATTCATCTGCCATCTTCATCAAGCCATCATTTATTTACTCAAAACTAGAAAAACAGGGCCAGATTTATTATTTAACATTAGCGAACAGAAGATCCTCCAATCGCTTCCCCAAAAACCTTTAAACACTTGATTGTCTTGTATAACGGCAATGCATTATTCAGAGAAAATCCCACTAATTCCCTTTTTAGGTCTCAAAACGTTCTGCCCAAATTAAGGTTTTTACACTTATAAAAGAACTGTCAGTGTAAGTCTTTATCCGAACAAAACTCCAAACCAAATCAGTCCGCTAAGCCGCAGCAAGTATCACTATAGCTCTAAGATGAGACACAATAAAGTATGATTTTGTTATGGTCTTGGGAAATACATGGCTCAAAATCCAATCAAACACATCACCATAGTGTATTTGAGCAAGAATCATCCTCGCTACAGACAATATTTACACTCAAATCCCACATCTAGTCTTCGGATGCATAGTGGCCTGCTAAGATATATGGGTTACTTTATTCATAGCACTTCAATTACAAAATCATGTATTGGGGGAAGAATAAATTAATAATAAAACCCCCCTATCTGAACTTCTAATATTTTGCTTGGCGAAGGGAAACGAATTACCCTTTTCAGAACTGATGATGTATTACTAGCGTTTGATCCTTAGAGGTTTCTCCATGCTCACATTCATTACTTTCAAGTGCTGAGGTGTATCTGCAATTAGAAGCACCTTGCAGTGGATTTCTGACACTCCCGCAGACTTGAAACACCAGATCATAGAATCATCACAGCATTATACTGCAGGAGAGGGGACGCAGTCTCCTTCCAGTACGGGTGCAGATACGGGGGGTGGGGAGGGGCCGCTGGTGTGGGCTTAATTTAACCATGTGCCCGTAAGTGAGGCGAGCCGGTAAGCAAATGAGGACCTTTCATTAAATCAAAGGTGATTTTTGTTCTGCTAATGGGTGCCCCAAAATCTAGTACAGCGGCGAAACATGTGATCATTCTCGGCGGAGCCTGCTATACGACTACAGACCGGTCAGGGCTATTCTTATTACAGTATGCATAATGTAATGAGCGTGCCTGTTTAATTTAATCACACTGAGTGGACTGTGTTAGTATTTCTTTGAAATGACAAACCCATACAAGCACATGGCCCAATAAGAAAGGGAATAAATAATACAATCACTCATGCGCCTTGTACACTTAATGCACTCGCTATTTCTCAAATGGCAGCCATTTACATGGTATAGTGAATTCGCACTATTGAGTAGTCTTGTGGCATTCTGCAGTGTTTTTTCCCACTGTAGTGCTTAATTTTACATATGAAGGCCCAACTCTCAAATGTCGTTACAATTACAGTCCTTAAGAAGCAGTATCTTCTTCAAGATGTCCAGCCATTGGTCATGACAGGGCCAAAATGGTCGCGGTGGTGAAACACCTCAGAGAAGCAAAGGAAGTTTAGCCAAAAAACACGCTGAGCCATTATGTTAAAGTAAACGACAGCACTTCCTAATGTCATTTGGCAGTGCTAGCGCTCAGCAATTAGGGCCTCTCTTAATGCGACGCTGGGAGCATTTCTCCTCAAGGTTAGCGCCTCATTTCCCCACGATCGGTCTGCGGGGCCGCACCAGATGCATTGTGGGAGCTGGGGGGCGAGAGTTAGGACAGGTGTCCGCCACCTTGGATATCTCCCCTCGCAGCTGGCACCAGCTGGCACCCCCAGTGCCCCATCCGGACAGTCTGCTCTCCCTTCTACAGTGGGGGGGTGGGGGGGTGGGGTTAGTGGAGAGGGAGGGGGGCCATGTCAAGGGCAGACCTGGTACAAGCTCACTCACAGGGCACCCATGCCATGACATGACCTGGCCACTAGGGGACCTGCCAGCAGTGAGGGGTAGGAGTAATGTGGCGCGGACCGGCTCCAGCGTCCCTAATGGAGCGGCAATGATGAGGCCCAGCAGTGCCAGAGGGTCAGAGGCAGCTTCTGTGGAGGACGCTGCTCCCACCAGAGCGCCTAAGTGTCATGTCTGAAGGTGGTCTCAGTGGAAACTCAGCAGCACTTTGGCCAAAAGGTAAATGAAAGAAGAATTTTTAAATTACACTAGTGAGTATTATCTATTTCAATATGCTTTTAACCACAACTGTATATAAGCATCATCTCTATTAATAGTATCAATTATTAACACACCTTTTCCCAATTCAGACCATCTGCCGGCTCATAATGCTTCTTTATCCCCCATGTATTTTCATCATTAAAACAAATAAAAACAATATACACACAATAATACAACTACATGAATTGCTTTTGCACGGTATGTAAAGAGCACACCTTTAAACACACACAGAATTTACTGTAAATAACATTAGGACATTTTATATCATGCACACAAAATACCCCTGCAAAAAGTCTTTGAGTTTACGTTTGTATTGGCAGTTGGCACACACTAAAACACCAATATTCATTAAACTGTATTGAACATTGAACACAAAATGTATTTTCTTGCACAAGGTTCACTTACAATTAAATATATTTTTATGCCATTAGTTTGCAGTAAAACCCTTCTTCAGTATCACTTTCTCTATTTGTTTTGCTGCCGGGCTGAATGGTTCTGGGTGAAGGCCAATTGTTATGAATGTAAACTAACGGACTTGTCTGCAGTCAGGAGAAATCACTTCACATTATAAGCACATTATGTTCCAGGCAATACCACACAGTGTTTCCCTACTCACGATGCCAGTTAATTCACTTAATATGTCTTTAATGGGGAAAGGCTTTGCTTTGTATAAAATGGCTTCCACACTGACCATTATCTGAAATCAAGCCTAATGATGGTTCCCGGTTTATGATAATGACCATTTTGCAGAGACCACCATCACGTCTGCCAAATGATCAAATGATCTTGCACTTCTTGCTTGAATTCGTTAGTCATGTAAATGTACACCCTTGATGAAGCCTGTATAATTTTAGCGGCTGTTGTTCAGACCTTATATTGAACCAAAGATGCTTTTGAAGTTGCATAAAGCATATTATCTTTGCCCTCATCAGGCCTAAATAGAACAAAAAATACAGGAAGGAGTCACCCAGGCTCTTCACATGTGACATGATTTATATATATATATAAATATATATATATATATATATATATATATATATTTT
>JAVQKC010056223.1:0-12604 GCA_036025475.1 Philypnodon macrostomus
ATTTTGAAGTAACGGTACTCTTACTTGAGTAACATTATTTTGAAGTAACGGTACTCTTACTTGAGTAACATTATTTTGAAGTAACGGTACTCTTACTTGAGTAACATTATTTTGAAGTAACAGTACTCTTACTTGAGTAAATTTTATTTTGAAGTAACAGTACTCTTACTTGAGTAACATTATTTTGAAGTAACAGTACTCTTACTTGAGTAAAGTTAGCTTCGCTACCCTCCTCTGGTTATAATTGACATCCTTCTAATCTTTGTTTTCTGTTTGCATTGTTCTATTGACAAAAATGTGGTTTTGTGGCATTAAGGATGTTTGGTTTCTACACCACAAGTTTCCTCCGGGGGTCTGGTCACTGAGAACTAATTCAAATTGAGTCTAATTCCTCTGCATCCTCTTCTCTCACACCAGTTAACGTCTTAATGTCGTCTTTCACTACATCCAAAAATTGTAGTTCAGCTTTACTTTAGTCCCTCCTCTGGCCTCTACAGCAACATCAAATCAGACTTTGTGGGTTATCGCTTTGACCAATCGTAGTTCAGCTTTACTTTAGCCCCTTCCCTGGCCTCTACAGACAAATCCTTTTACATCATAGAACAGGGTCAGATCATTTATCATTTACATTTTTAAAGCAAATATTCTATCCCTTCATGTGATTTTGAAGCTCAGCTTGTGTCTATATTTTGAGACAGGAAGACAGTCTGTAGATGGTGAGCTACAATTGAAACTCTTCACTCAAACTAAACCGGCTCCCCGCTGAGATCCTGAAGTGAGATTTGTCATGTCGATCTCCCACTCGAGCTAAAGGTCCCGCTGACGACACAATCACTCACACACACACACACAAAACACACACAAAAATGCACACGCACACACAAGCACACACAACGCTGCTTCAACTGCCTCCGTTACTCTGACAACCGGTAATTTCAGCAGTAGGCAATATGAGTCTGCAGTCATCCTGTCTATGTCTACACCACAGGCAATGCAAAGAAAAATGAAGTTTAGATTTTTTTGTGCGAGTTAGAAGACAATTGCAAAGGTCCAAAGAAAGACCATAGAGATCAGTAAATTGACCAAATGGTATATATATATATTTCTGTTAAGGTTCTGTTTTGCATAGGCCTATTTCTATGAGCTCTAGTCATTCTATAAAAGTTTGCTGACAATTTTCTCCCAAGACTTATTTTTAAAGGAAGCTTCATTCACCCCGCAAAAACTCATTTAGCCCTTACATTGATTGATTAAGCTGCACTGTCAAATCTTCTACTACTGTTGCTAATATAACTATCCATAAACTTTGGGCATTAGGTGGTACTATGGTCAAGATAGAGTTCCCAGAACTGCACTTGATCTTCTTTTAATGAAGCCGACAGGGAAAAAAATCCAATAAACTTAATTAGAATTTTTTGTTGGCCCTTAATATTTACTTTATTTATTTTGTAATGTTAAAGAATTCCCAGTAATTGCTGGATATAGACGTCGATACAGATGGGTTAGCATTATCAGTCGTATTTAGCATTAGCACGTTTGCCCAGTTCCCATGCATTCACATATCCACACATTATTAAAACCCAGCAGCCCCTCTGAGTGAGATATTTTTCACCACTTGCCTTTTTGCCGTGGTCCATCTGCTGCTGTGAGAACCCATTCACTCCTCCGTGCCCCCCCGCCCCCACTGTTTTTGTGCCATTAAGCAAAGCACCAGCCTCCCTTTGAAAATTTAACCCGTGCCACTCACAAACCCAGTGAAAAGGCCAACACGAAGCTGCCAGATCTGCTCTTGGCTCCAGCTTTGTTTACAGCATTTCATTCATCAAAATAAGAAGTGAGAAGAAGAGCTTTGGACATTTTAAAACCTTGTTAAATATTTGTGAATATCTGCCTTTTGGATCAGTCTAGATTAGACTGGTTTAGTCCTGGTTTAGTTTAGTTCAAATTTAGTCCTGGGTTAGATCTTGTTTAGTCCTGAATGAAGATGTGTTTCTAATCCTGGTCATACTCAAAATTGACATGGTTTAATGCTGGTTTAGTTCTGGTTTAGTCCTGGTTTAGACTTAATTTAGTCTCACTTTAGTCTCAATTTAGTCCTGGGTTAGACTTAATTTAGTCTCACTTTAGTTTCAATTTAGTTCTGGTTTAGACTTAATTTAGTCTCACTTTAGTCTCAATTTAGTCCTGGTTTAGACTTACTTTAGTCTCACTTTAGTCTCAATTTAGTCCTGGTTTAGACTTGGTTTAGACTCACTTTAGTCTCAATTTAGTCCTGGGTTAGACTTAATTTAGTCTCACTTTAGTTTCAATTTAGTCCTGGTTTAGACTTAATTTAGTCTCACTTTAGTCTCAATTTAGTCCTGGTTTAGACTTGGTTTGGGCTCACTTTAGTCTCAATTTATTCCTGGTTTAGACTTAATTTAGACTCTCTTTAGTCTCAATTTAGTCCTGGTTTAGACTTAATTTAGTCTCACTTTAGTCTCAATTTAGTCCTAGTTTAGATCTAATTGATACTCACTTTAGTCTCAATTTAGTCCTAGTTTAGACTTAATTTAGACTCACTTTAGTCCCAATTTAGTCCTGGTTTAGACTTAATTTAGTCTCACTTTAGTCTCAATTTAGTCCTGGTTTAGACTTAATTTAGACTCACTTTAGTCTCAATTTAGTCCTGGTTTATACTTGGTTTAGACTCACTTTAGTCTCAATTTAGTCCTGGTTTTATCCTATACTTTCGACATAGGTTCTAACCTGGTTTAGAGTTGGTTTAGTCCAGGTTTAGTCCCTAGTTATACCTATACTTTACATGGTTTAGTCCAGGTTTAGTCCCTAGTTATACCTATAGTTTACATGGTTTAGTCCAGGTTTAGGCCCTAGTTATACCTATAGTTTATATGGTTTAGTCCCTAGTTATACCTATAGTTTACATGGTTTAGTCCAGGTTTAGTCCCTAGTTATACCTATAGTTTACATGGTTTAGTCCCTAGTTATACCTATAGATTACATGGTTTAGTCCTGGTTCGAGTTGGTTTAACCACGGTCCTGATAGTGGTCCAGAGAGTACATTTGTCTCATTCATCTTGGACCAAAATCTCAATCAATCTTGTTTTCCAAAAAGTTGATTTCTTTTCCCAGTATTCTGTTTTCTTCCTGCTCAGCTTGAAGCCTCCCTCCCACATTGTGTTGAGATGAGTCACCATGGCGACGGAAGCGCTGTATCGGGCACGACGAGGTGGTCCTGCCGAGGGGGGGGGTCGTCCTCCCGAGGGATACATTGAGTGTCGACATCGTGGAGCACAGACATCTTCAAAAGTCTATCAATAAAACTCAGCTGGTTATGTGCAGTCTACAGAGGCCATGGTCTTAGAAAGTAATAAACTGTGATACCAGCTCAAAATCAAGTTACACCATTACAGCTCTGATAAAACCAGAAGGTAGCTTTTTGAATAATGAATAATGAGAACAATGCATGTCCAGCTAGAAATATGTGCATTCAGCTCCTATGAACGATTTCACATTGATACAAATACAATCTAATATGTGTGGATTAAAGCTGATAGAAGCTTTTCTTTAGCATTAAGCATTAATCAGTACACTGAAATGTGAAATAGTCCATATCATTTGTATGCACATTATTTAGTTGAACTGATCTACTTAAAGGGGCGAAGATGTTTTGGTCACACGTCTCCTTCACAGAGCGCCCCCTACAGTTTCAGAAAATAACACTGTCCACAGAAAAAACACAAAGAACATAGACGATCATAAAGCTACTGTTCAACATAAAAACACCAGGTAGGCGTCAGCTTGGCATATTTTTATTTCTTGGAGCTTGCTCTGTAAAAGTCTGTTTAAAACATTCATCCTAGCAAGGAAGCTTCATTCACCCCACAACAACTCATTTAGGATTACACCGACTGAAGTTTTGTTAAAGTAAAAAGTTTCATAGTTACTGCACAATTTTGTAAGTAGAGCAAGCAACGTTTGACTTTTTATCAGTGCAGGTAAAGTTGTTGATGACTGTTACCATAGAGTTAAAGTGTCTTAGTCTAAGAGATTCTAACTCCAGTCTTGTATATGGGTTTATCTGTATGTATTGTATGTGTGTGTCTGGTGCCTGGCTGTGAAAATAGATCTTGTTCTGATTTCACACTATTGTTGGCCCCATCTCCACCTGTTACATCACTGTGCTCCACTGACCACAGCTTTACAAGGATATACAAATCAACAGGGCGACATAGTTATTGGACAGAAATGACTAATAACTGTCCACTATTCAATTGATTAGTATTTTTTTCATAAACCACATAAACTAACGACTATAAGAAGAATATTATATTTGACCAAATCGACCTGAACAATGCATGTCTATATATTTGGGAAGACAGGGATTTGAGAGATAGAATAGTTCTGAACATTTTCAGAAAACTAACTCGAAACTAACTAGAAATCTGTAAAGACTTGTCCAGTAAAACCTAAAAATCAACTGTTACTAATGTGTACATTAAATAAATATACACATGAGGTACATTCACTAATGTTTCCTAACCAGGCTCTGACATCACCTACATGTAGAGAGTGGAGGGACTTTGTCAAAACCATCTTCAGGAGGAGAGCCCCTGCCTCAAGTGGAGGAGTTCAAGTATCTTGGGGTCTTGTTCACGAGTGGAGGAAGGATGGAGCGTGAGATTGACAGGCGGATCGGTGCAGCCTCGGCAGTGATGCGGTCGTTGTACCGGTCTGTCGTGGTGAAGAAGGAGCTGAGCCGAAAGGCAAAGCTCTCGATTTACCAGTCAATATACGTTCCGACTCTCACCTATGGTCATGAGCTTTGGGTCATGACCGAAAGGACAAGATCTCAGATACAAGCGGCCGAAATGAGCTTTCTCTGACGGGTGGCTGGGCACTCCCTTAGAGATAGGGTGAGGAGCTCGGTCACTCGGGAGAAGCTCGGAATGGAGCCGCTGCCCCCCCACATCGAGAGGAGTCAGCTGAGGTTGCTCGGGCATCTGTTTCGGATGCCCCCTCGACGCCTCCCCCGGGAGGTGTTTCAGGCAGGTCCCACCGGAAGGAGGCCCCGGGGAAGACCCAGGAAACGCTGGAGGGACCATGTCTCTCGGCTGGCCTGGGAACGCCTCGGGATTCCTCCGGAGGAGCTGGAGGAAGTGTATGGGGAGGGGGAAGTCTGAAGTCTACCTGCTTAGACTGCTGCCTCCGCGACCCGTCCCCAGATAAGCGGAAGAAGATGGATGGATTATAATAAAGACTTATTTCTTTGTAACCACTCTGGGTGATTATTTTGGATTTTGGAACCGCATTTCCTTACACACTGTTTCAACAGCTCTGATTCTGAGTGCTGGGGATAGGTTTAGAGAGCATCAAAATACAGTAATTCAGCACAATAGATTTGTGATTGGAGTCCGCTTCTCTGGGCGCCTCTGGCTCAACCTTAATCAAACCGTATCAGGGCCCAATCACAATCACGTCACTTTCTCTGAAAAGTTCAGTCTGTCTCATAGGAATACTGTTTTGGGCACTTCCCTTGTCAGGAAGTGCAGTATTTTTTCAGAGGTAAATTCAAAGTTAATATATTTTTTAACTTAAGCCTCTGGGGATCAACAAGGAAATACAATGATGAATAATAATTTTTAATTTTAATTTGTATTGTCCCAAATGGGAAATGGTTTGCAGTGGTAAGTATAGACACAAATGGACAATAAAATCACATAGAATCATTTTTGTGGAATACAACTTGGATAAAAAGACCAGTTAAAATGCAGGAGAAGCAGTTATGTATTTATGTAATCCTAAAGAATACAGTCAGTCAACCCATAGAATATATAATATCATGTTGCCTGTGCAAAGTTGGTGTTGAGCAAACTTATTTCCAGATTTTCTCACATTCCAGACAGTGAAACAGTTTGACGTCACACTGCCTTGTGTAGAAGAGACATTTTAAGAAAGAAGTCAAAAGTACCAAAGCCGGTAAGACAGATGTCTAATCAGAATGTTTGCCATTGAGTCCAAATGTTAGTGGCACAAAACAGCTTGTATTAGATAAATATAGTATATTTGATAACCTAAATGTACAGTAAAAAGCATAAAAAAGTGTTGTGGGGTGCGCTGATGACCATAAGGGGCATTGTTATAGCACAAACCTACTCACACATATTTTTATCTTTATGCTGCCGTCATCCAAGTGTCAAAATTGTATTATATATGGACAGTTGCATCTTCTCCATAGGGTCAGACCACAGTGAGAATTTACCACAGTAGAATTTCCGCACACAGAAAAATTGAGTCACTAAATGGTTCCCCTTTTTCACTGGCACATATATGTTACCACCCAATCTATTGAAGATACCAGCTTCCCCTTTAGTTTATATTGCAAATTCATCGTTGTAGTGGAAAAATGAAGGGCCTTCGTTGGTGGAGCTGCCTCGTCTTCATCGGTAAGAACTTGCTTCTCTTACAATGTAAATGAATACCACAGGGTTTACATTAATGAGAGCTGTACATTTATTTAGCTGTATTATTATTTTATTGAATTTTTTATGATACAATTGTGTGATGCTCTGGATAAAAAGCGTTTTTGTCGAAATTTAAACTAAAAATGGAATAAAATATCAAACATTACTAAGAGGGTTGTTCAAAGATTTGATTTTATATTTAAAAACAACCTCAGTTGACCAAAGTGCTGTACAACCGTGTAAAATCACAAATAAATTATTCAAGTAGCATTAAAACAAGATGAAATGTGAATTTTAGCAAATGTAGTGAACGGTAAAATAATAAAAACAATATAAAGTTAGTCGTAAAAACTAATATGTCTAACCAGTTTCAAAGCCAGTGAGAAAAAGTGTGTTTTCAGCCTGCGTTTGAACTGCTCTACTGACTGGGCAGATCTAATGTGCAAGGGGAGACCATTCCATAACTTTGAGCCAGCCACAGAAAAGGCCCTGTCTCCTCTGGTAGTGAGCCTTGATTTGGTAATTGTCAGGAGGAGCTGGTCCGCAGACCTTAGTGCTCTAGTTGGGACATAGGGTTGAAGCACTCAACTGTTAATTCTATCCATTATGGGATATATCTTGATCCTATTAAAAATGTGAGAAGATTAGTAAAACTGTGTTTTTTTGTGCCTTGATTTGAGTTATGTATTTTTACTCATGTTTTAGTTTATTGCTGGGAAAGCCCAAACATTGCACATTATTTGATATGTTGGTATTACCTAAGAATAGATCATCACTATTTATGTAATTATCATTCATTTAATTGATAAGCGGTTTATATATACAATTTCAGAAATCTCATTCACAATTTAGAATGTGTAGATTAAAGCTCATGGAAATAGTTTTGAAATAAGCTAATGAAAAAAAATACACCTCCAAAATAAAATGTTTTTTTAGTGTGATACTGTATTTCAATAATTTTTTTCAAGTATCATCCAAAACTGGTTACTAATGCTTAATAGTAGGACTTAATGAACTAGTAGGACTTTGACTTTGATAGTTTCACAGCATGTTTGTTGCAGGAGGATTTTAAAAGAGTCTTTATTCACAGAACAGTCTACACACTGAAAAGGGTCAAATGTTGCTCTACTTACAAAAAGTGCAGTAATCATTCACAAAACAATCTTTCGCTGTCTCAGTTTACTTAAAACAGTATTATGTGAATTCACCTCACATGGACTATTTCACATTTAGAAATGCTGGATTTTCCCCATTAGCTTATTGCAAAAAATATACTCAGCTTTAATCCACACATTCTAGATTATTTGAGATTTCTGAAATTGTATCAATGTGAAATAGTCCATGTGAGTTGAATGCACATATTTCTAGTCTGGATCTACTACTAGTGATGTTGATAATGATGCTGTTTTCCATCAAAGATTTTTTTTTTTCTCAGGTTAATAAAGTCCAGCCCTGAGTTCTCACGTATATTGTTCCTGGAGTTGAGTATTTTCTGTGTTGTAACTCACTTAGAGTGAAACTAGCTGAACAAAGAGGAACTGAATCTCCAAGTCACTGTACAGTGATGTAATGTAATGCATTACTGTTACTAGTTACTGTGAGAAAATAGTCATGTATTTGTATTACAATATTACCGTCTTTGAAATGTAAAGATTTACATTTCTTTCTGTTACTTTCACCACAAATAATGTCTGAAATATTAGTGGGCATTTAAAATTTTGATTGTGAGTCCTGGTTTAAAACACAATTAGACACGGTTTAGTCCTACATTTTTCATGAGGTAGACATGATTCAGACCTGGTTTAAACCTAGTCTAGCGTGTTTAGCCTTGTTTGGACATGACTGACGCCTAATTCACATTGAATGTGGTATGGATGCGGAAAAAGAAACCATTGAAGTCTGTGCTCATTCACACCAGCTGTTCGTGTCCGGATCCGGCGCTGCGGAAGAAATAGACAAGGATTCAATTTTTTCCCCCACCAACCGCCCAACCCACCCACCCAAAGACTGGTCTGTCCCCACAGCCCCCAGTTTTAGTTGTATTTTAAAAACAGAGGTCTTTAATCTGGGTGGAGTTTAGAGCGTCTGCAGATAGAGGAGTGGTAGGCGACAGAGACATATTTGCCTCTGTGCCGAACTTCGATCACACACTTTGATTAAATGCCTTTGGAACTGGCGCTACTAAGATTCTAACGAGGAATATATCGCAGCATGTTTATTAGTAATGTGTAATATTACAACGTTTCAGCAAAATGTAATCTATTGCTGTATGAGTTACTCCCAACACTGGAGTTAGAGATATAAAGTTAATTGTGGTGTGTATGTTTTTATACTTGTACATGACATTTGGATCAACATTGAGCAGTCAGGTTTTGTGTATTATCTTCAGTGTTAGGATCATATAGACATAAAAACACAATACATATTCAATAGACAACATACACAAACATGAACATGAAAAATGAATATGCAAAACTCTCAATATACACTTCACACAAAAGGTTATTAGACTTTTAGGTGAATTAGATAATTATATGTAAGTATATAAATGATCCTTACTAGTGTATGTCATCATCATCACCATGGCTGGACAGGTTTATGATTCAGTGACCCTTCATTGTAATCATTATGTTCTCTGCAGGTTTGTTACTGCACACTGGAGCAGTCTTTGCACAACTGGCCTACACTGCTGTCCCGGGAAAGAGCCTGACATTGGAGTGTCTGACTCTAAGAACAGAGCTCCTCAGACCTCCTGATGGCTGTATCATAAAGGAAAGCCAGTGTGATGCTTACAGAGAGCCTGTGATATACTTATGCCGAGATGAATGTAAAGAATTGTTTTTCAGTGCCAACAGTGACAAAGCAGTTAAGGGCAGGTTCCAACTCATGGTGCACTACACTGGGGCAGGTACCATGGCCACTCTGACACTAACTGTCTCACGGATTAAAACTACCGACTATGGGCTCTACACCTGTAGCCTATACACACCAAATGGTTACTATTCATCCACATGGTTCCAAATCACAGGTGAGCTGCAAAAGGAAGGGTGTGTAGTCTTTGTTTTCAAGTGGTTGTGAGAGAAAAGATTTTTCAAAGTTAGTGGTATGGGTTGAGGCTATGGGTTTCCACTGGAGTTAGCATAGTCAGTGTGTGAGCAGAAAGGGTCAGATACAGTATATATGTAGCCCTTGATTTCATCTTCAAAATGACAGTCAGTGGTGTGGTTTGTTGCTGTAAACATAGTGAAATATAAAGGTTACCACAAAGATCAGATTACAGATCAAACTAGAAAGCACTCGAAGAGCGCCAGTGCAGCTTATTACCACAGATCTCCCCCAGAATAAAAACAACTGGTCTTTGTGTCATTTTTTGCCTTCCCTGAAAATGTCATCCAAATCGGTACAGTATTTTTTGTATTTTTTTAAGTTAGGTTTTAAAAAAGCATCCTGAATCTAGAAGAGGTTTCAGATCACACCCAAAATCAATTGTTCCATGTGTCATTCCTGAGTGTACATGAACATTAAAATCAGTTCTGTACTTTTTGTATGACGTTGTCCACAGACAAACATAACACATAACCACTTTGGCAAAAGTAAATATACATGAACTTTGGTTATTACTGTCAACTAGCAGTTCACTGTTTAATGCAGCAGCACATAGCTCCACTGATAATCCTTGTTCCCCAAATAGTCAAGCCCACACGGAATATTTGTGTGAAAAAACACATTTGATAATAGTGTGACTCAAAACACACACAATGTGAGAGACAAAGAGGGTGTTTGTGTAGTGACGACCATAGACTGGTAAAGGACCTGTTCATTTAAAAAAATTAAACATTCTCTCTCTTTTTTTTATAGGACCTTCAACCAGTCAACCAGAACCAGCCCCAAATCCTGACCCATTTCCAGTACCATCTTCTATTCCAAGACCTAGTCCAAGATTTCCCCCTCATACTTCTGATTCAGCACTTACCACTCCTGCTTATCCTGGACTTTCCATACCTTTAGGTGTTCCTTCCCCTGGACATCCTGTTCTTCCTACACATCCTGTTCCTTCTTATGAACGTCCAGTGTTTCCTGCACGTCCTGTGTTTCCTAGACAGCTTGTTCCTTCTTATGAACGTCCTGTGTTTCCTGCACGTCCTGTGTTTCCTGGACATCCTGTTCTTTCTTATGAACGTCCTCTGTTTCCTGGTCATCCTGTTCCTTCTTATGATCTTCCTGTTCTTCCTGGACATTATGTTCCTGCTTATGGACCTCCTGTTCTTCCTGGACATCCTGTTCTCCCTTATGGACTTCCCCTTCCTCCTTACTCTGGACCATATCCAGGAAACCCTCCTCTTTATCTGCAGCCCTATCTGGAGCCCTATATCCATCCTCGTTATCGAAGAGCCCCTGCTCCTTCTCAAGAACCTGATCCCACACACACAGAAAGTAATGCAGAACCAGTCCAGTCCAACCAAGTCCAGAGTTCAGGTGTTTGCTTTATTCATCTCCATTTGAAGATCAACTTCACAAATTTAATGGTCCTATTTTATGCAAAGTTGACTTGAGATGTGTGTTCGGCTGTGAGGGTGTCAAGGCTTCTTTTATATCCCAGAAGTAAAAAGTGGTTGGAGTTTATTTTAGGGAACCCCCAAAAACTGGCACAAACGTTTTGCCCTGAGACTAATATTAATTATTAGAGATTTATTGTGTGTGTGATGAAAAAAAACTTCAAATGTATTCTAAACAGTGCAAAAAAAAGCATAATATAAGACCTTTAAGCCCTAATTTAAATCAAGTCAAGAGCAACAGAGTGGCAGCTGCTGGTGAACCACTTTCAGGTTCAGCTTACCTGTGGCATGGGGTTTGAATCCTATTTCAGAGGGGCTCCTCCTTGGCAATGCATCAAATGCTGAGCTTACAGGACGTAGAGGCGCAAAACGGCAAAACAACCCAAGAGCTTCGTAGATAGGACCAGTTGTGTAGGCTCTAAAAAGATCTAAAAAAGGCATTTGACACTATTGACCATAAAATTCCTTTAACCAAACTAACTCATTTCAGTTTCTCTAAGCAAGCTTTAAAATGGATAAACTCATACCTCAACAACGGAAAGCAGTGTGTCGTGGTCGATGGTGTCAGAGCTCCATATTTGGACCAGTCCTTTTCTCACTTTATATTGCTGGGTTGCAGCTGGCCAGTACGGAGAATGATAAACGCTAAATGCCCAACTTTTATGTGGTCATAAAAATAAAAACATGTTACATAGACTTGTCTGAGATATTACAATAGAAGGCAGTTCACCAGCGGCTTGTCAATTGTGGATACCTGGTTTGTTGGTTGTAAGGCATTAGGAATTTGGTGTGGTTTCTACTTAACTTGTCATGAAGCCAGTAATTTCACGTTTTACCATTGTCAATGACTGATGAGACATTTTGATGATGAATTTTTTAACCTTTTTGCACAGGTTTGAGAGACTCGCCTGTGACTATCAGAGGCTCAGAGGGACAGAACATCACATTGGAGTGTCCTATTGACCCGTGGCGCCTGATCGTACCTCCGTCCTTGTGTTTTCAGCCCACAAGACGTGATGTGTGCATGTCCTACTTCCAGCCACTAGTGATCCTCCTCAGAGAACAAAAGTCATCTTGTGTGCTGTCAGGATTTAATTCCTCTGCTCAATGCGACAGGTTCAGCGTCAGATTCACAGAAACGACTGTAAGTGTGACCGTCTCAGAGCTGAACCAAGATGACGCAGGACAGTTTGTCTGTTCCATACAAATGCCTTTAGGAAACACAGCGAACACTATCCTTCAGATCATTGTGGACAAAGGTGAGAGTCAGGTTAAATCATCTAAAAATGGGGATCAGTTTATTGGTCCCACATTTGAAAATTAGGCCTGTTATTACCACAGCCCATTTTTTTTATTTCTCAGGTTTAATAATAATAATTTATAATAATAATTAATCAATTTTATATAGCGCTTTTCACAACTACACAAAGACGCTTTACATATTTGTATTATTCATTCACTCCAGACACACCTGGTGGTGGTAAGCTACTATGTAGCCACAGCTACCCTGGGGCACAATGACGGAAGCGTGGCTGCCAGTTTGCGCCTACGGCCCCTCCGACCACCACCGAACACCAAACACAC
>JAVQKC010056232.1:0-19381 GCA_036025475.1 Philypnodon macrostomus
TCCAAATGAACAAAGTCAATGGGCGAAGCCCATGCGGGGGTCACTTTCGAGCGTGACGGAGGTCGGCAGTGGGTCGCAGAGAGCGAGGGCCGTTCGACGCCGCTTGCGGCTTTAATTATTATTATTTTTTAATTACAGACTTGACCTTTAATCAATATTAAACCCAAAATAAGATTTTAAGGGCCAGACCTTTGGGGACACATTAATGCAGCTGAGAAACATCACAAAACTCACAAAGAGACGTATCATAGTTAGAGTTATAAAAGTATCCATCAATCCAGCCTCAAAACAATCATCTTGGATACGTCGTTCTCCATTTCACTGAGGTAAATGTGGATTTCAGGTGAAGTGGAGCTGGAGGAATGGCTAGATGAAGAAATCACATGGGTGATCACACACTCTAATAAGGACATTGAATCATGCAACTGACCCAACTACAACACACTTACAGACAGAAACAATATATTCACACACAAATCAAACAACGATAAGTCATATCGGCTGATTTTGTATTCTTTGTAAACTCAACCATTTCTGACAAATGAGTTGATGTGGAGTTAACTGGTTACTGCAGGTTATAACAACGTGAGTGCGAAATTGGCAAAATGCTCGGCGGGCCGGATTAAAAAGCCCAAAGGGCCGCATGTAGCCCCCGGGCCGCAGTTTGCCCACCCCTGGTATAGAACCTTTTAAAGTTTGTATTCCAGAATGGACCATAATACACTTTCAATGGAGAAATTAGCATCAGCTACAGAATATTGCAAATTAAGTTAAAGTTTAATTTTGTAAAGTTAAGCCTCCAGTCGTCTCCACATTCCATACGACAAACTGAATTTTACAGCGTCACATTTCTCTGGTCAGTAGAGTTAATGCTGTTGTGGAAACAGGGCAGCGTGAAAAGTGAAGGGGTGACTTTGGTTAAACCACTGAGTTTAACATAAAGAGGAAGGAAATGATCCACACCACTGAGTCAACACTGTGTGTGTGTGTGTGTGTGTGTGTGTGTGTGCGTGTGACGCTTTTGGCCACTTAGCAGTTTGAAGCTGTTTACCAATCAAATACAGCCACACTAAGGCCAATACTTTAGACATTTTACGCAAATGTATAGACATCCACATTGTTGGGGAAATGTTTTACTTTAGTTTATCAAATATTTGAAAGGCTTGTCTCAGTTTTTATATTTTTTTTCCTCAAACTCTCACAGGCCTCTGCTTTCACCCGAGCACGTTACTGAAAGCGGATATTGATATCATAACAACTCCAAACATTTAACCCAATTAGGGTTACGCGGAGCAATCAGGTGGTGAACCCCGGTAATGAGCTCGATTTTATGCCAAATTTGGAGCTCATTACTATTTTCAAAGGCGTGGCAGAACAGTTAAAGGGGATTCGACCATGCATATAAAACATACTGCGCTGTTATATTCTAAATGTCACTAATGGAGACGCTCTTTAATGACGCATTAAACACGAAAAATAGAAGTGAATGATCCAGAGTCCTTAGTGTGTGTGTAGCCAGTAGCAAGGCACTATTACTGCTGCTCAAAACTCTTCCAACTTCTGCAGGTAGGTGTCACACTTGCTCCTAGAATTTCAGGGGGCCTCTCGTTAATCCGCCATGGAAACCCACGCCTGATCAAATGGCCTGCTTTAAAAAAAGAACGAACCAGAGCCAGTGGAGCACAGACAATGATCACAGTTATTAGTAGGATTAACGCAATTTGGACAATTGAATAAATAATCATACGCTTAAACATAGACCTAATGCTTTTGGAAATAAATACATTTATTATTAGATTTTTATTGTGATTTTATCGTAACGAAATTATTATTATTATTATTATTATTATTATTATTATTATTATTATTATTATTATTATTATTATTATTATTTGTACACAGGCCTTGTCCAAAAGGCCTCGATCGCCTTTTACCTTGTCTCCTACAAACAGAAGACACATGACATATTCTAATAGTAATGTTTAATATTGATATGATTGTTTGGCTTTCGTTGTTGACCTCTAGTGAAGAAGGAGGGCGTACTGTTGTTTATAGGCGCCATTAATCTCTATAGTGTGCTTTCCCTTTACAGCTTGAAGCGTCCCCTGAGGGTAGCAGTAATTCCCTAAGCCTTAATGTCCTCTGTACTGGGGCCTGCGCGCGTTTCAGTTCAGTGTGAGATGGTGCGGTGTGTGCACGCTCCAGCCCTGCCACTGATTGCGACACGTCAGGCGTCTAAATAGCATAATTATGTTTTTCTTTTGCGGGTCCCCGGGGGGTTCTCTGTACCGTGAACTGCGTCCTCGGAGAGTTCGACTTGAAATGGCGCTGTTCGACTGATACGCGCACACAAGGCAATGCGTAAATCTAGAACTGGATCATCTGTGACGGCGGCCTGATGAGTCTCACCGTGCGCAAGGAGGATTAGGAAACACTAAGCAGCATATACACGTAGTATTTATTGCTAGTAATATTATAAGGCTACGCTTCAATCAAATATTTTAAATGTAGCCTATACTCATAAAGGTGTTTACATGATTTTTTATTAGTTGCTTTATAGATTTCAAACTTTATTTACTAAATTATTATTGCCATTATGATTATGATTGTGATTATTATTATTATTGTTATTATTATTGTTATTATTATTATTATTATTGTTATTATTAATATTGTTATTATTATTATTGTTAATATTAGAGGCAGTAGTCGTAGCATTATTGTTATTCCTTTGATTGATTTATTCTTTGTAGTTTTTCTAGAGGCCTCCATAGAGAGCTGTATCTGAGACTTACGCGTCGCTCTTTACTATGTTCCCGTCGATTAATCGCATTTCGCTTTATGTTTGGGATTGCTGAGAATATAGTACAGCTGACAGCGTTCCCATTAAACATGAATGAACTAATAATTATCTGTGAGAGATTTGTAAATACATTTTTGTTGTAAACGAAGCGTGTGTTTTAGACAAACATTAACTTTTACATGTGGTCACTTAAGGCCCAATCCTTGTAACGGGCCATAATGTATTATAGGCTACTGTAACTATAATGTTCCAATAGCGTAATTAGCCCTATAGAACAAGTGGACTATATGGGCCGTTTGGCAAAGCACTGAATTTGAAAGTGCAAAGCTGATCAAATGTGAATGTAGAATTCGAGATTTAGCAAATGTTGCATTATTCTGATTATTATTATCCATCTATTAACCTGTTATAAACTCCACAGCGGTGTCTCTGTAAAGCTGATTGTTAAGGTTCAACAGATCAGACACCTACACCAACGCCAACCATCTCCCCAACACAAGCCTGAACCAGAATTATAAACACCCCTCAATATTAGCAGCACTCAGAAGGCCTTTATGTCAGTGATATTAAATACACACTGGATTTAGGCTGTTTACAATCTACTGGTAAAAAAACAAAAAACAGAAATAGATGCACATTATTTATGTATGTATTTATTTATTACATTGTTTTTAAGCGATGACTTTTCACTTTGTCCATAAATCAAACTGGAAATGCTTATTTCGCACACAGTGTCTCCTCAGTGAGGCCATTTGGTGATCTGCTGTTTCTGTGAAGTGAAACCAAATTTAGCCTGCCCAGAATAAAACACCTGACTACTCGAGTGAATACACTGAATGTCTATCCCCCTTTTTTTGTGAAACTCCCTCCGTGTTCTGTAAGAGCAGCACGACTCTGAGGCCTTTGGAGTCCTGGTGTCAAGAGGAAGGTGGACTTGTACAACCCTCATGAACAGACCGTAACACAGTCCAGATAAGGTGGCGCAGAGTGATTAACCACCGTTTTTTTTGCACTTGACTGAATGTTTTTCTATTTCTCCAGAGCTCCTTGGGGAGAGATTACACGTGTCATTTTCAGCAGTGAGATGTTTTCTGCCCAACATAAATAAAACATATGAGAGAGTGAAGGGAAAACCACACACACACACACTTAAAACGGACACAAACTAAATATAATGAGATATAATGTAAAGCTCCACCTTGGCCAGTTGAAAAAAGCAGCTCATTGACCAATCTGCTCTTACTGAAGTGTGGCGTGAGCTTCTGACCCTGAGACTGCAAAGGCCCTGTGTTCAGTGTCCATGTCAGGGCTTATGGGGTTCACACTGGGGGTCTCTGGCCTGCCCTGAAGGAGGCGAGGAGCACAAATACATATGTCTACACTGGAGAGGCCCAGGGAACATTGCGGCCGCCTCAGGTATGTTCATGCACGTGGACTCAGAGCAGGAAGTCTGTGGTGGTTGAGACATTGGTGACTTCTTCCTGTTCATGACATTGCCCTATATTGGTGAAGCCTCAAGGTAGGCAGCATACAGTTCTGTTACATACGTATACATTCTACATACAGAATGACAAGATGGCCGAAACATGAGACCTAATGACCTAATGCTTATTTGATGTACTCTGGTCTATTATGAGCATCATACATGATGATCAAAAATACATTTCCAATGGGCAAATTAATAATTCATCAGTTTTTATACACACAATTTTACATACTCTTAAGTTATATTTATTCGCAAAATCTGTTATTAAATTTAATGTTTTTAAAAATAATAATCCAGCCAGGGGTCATGAGCCAGTACTTCTTGAGCCGGTCCCAAGCCTGGATAAATGGGGAGGATAAAACTTGCATAAACAAAATGCAAATGATGTAATTGCCTTACATAAGTCGACACTCCAACATGCACGTTCAGATGTGAAATTTAATACACTCAAACTACTTGTCTGTATCTGGTTCTCTATATGTTTGTTGACTGTTATTGCTAATCTGTGTCATTTCTGAATTTCATTAGAATTGTTTCAGTTCAATTGAAACTGTGACTGATATAGTAGTAGTAGTAAAACAACCAAAAAAACAGTCTACATGCGATAAGACCTCTAATATAAGATGATTATTACCCTGATGAAGATTGATGAACTGTTTTCTTTCAGGGACTTCACAGGGTCCAGAGAGAGGGAGGGGCACTCAGCCGCCACCAATGTTTATTTACATTTGGCCTTTTTAAATGATCCCTTTCTTCACAACATCTGCTCCACATTACCACACAGATATCTGTCCTAATGACCATTATAATGCTTGAGCTCACACACACACACCACTAATACACTGGCTGTAACATAACCATTATCCAGCATTCACCTGGGACACTTTACCCTCCCCCAACCACCTTGCACAACAAATGGACCTTCTTTGTTTTGATTTTTTTCACTTCTTCTTCCTAGTTTGGGGTAGTTGGACGGATGCAAATGGAACTTACTTAATTGGATCAGTTCCCAAGTTGGAGATAAACAGGCCTTCTCTCTCTCTCTCTCTCTCTCTCTCTCTCTCTCTCTCTCTCTCTCTCTCTCTCTCTCATTCAACTCTTTTTTTTGTAGTGCCCGGGTCACTGGTGTGTGGAGGGAACGTTAATGAGAGGGGGGTTGAGAAGACACTGCCACTTCTGGGCTCTTTCCACGGTCCGTGCCCCAAACGCCTCACCCACAGAGCCCAAATGTATAAAATATAATGTTAATGTGTTAATAGTGTTATATATTGTGTTTGTTATGGTGTTCTGGTGGTCTGTCTGTGAATGTTAAATATATAATGCACTGAAATGTAAATGGTTCATTGTTAAGTTAAGGTTAAATAGTGAAAAATAGACAAAAACATTATTTTCTCATGTTGCACTTTACATCTAAATGCTCTAGATTTTTGGGGATGAATTAATAAAAGTGCTTTTTTTTTCTCAACCCATTCCAAAAATCCAAGCGATGGCTGAGTGCCAGTGGGAGTGTGTTGGCTGGGGTAGCCTGATTAACAGAGTGGTTTACAGCCAACTCCAATAGGTAATCTCATCAGAGAGGGGCTTTAAACAGATAAAGACCACCTCTAACTGCTCCCCCCTCTGCAGTCCCCTCCAACTGCATCCCTTTTCGCAGGAGACCTCCTCTTACACACTTACTTAGTAGCCGCTAATGCCGGGAGCAGCTAACATGGCCAGCCACAAACCAGGCTCAACTCATCTATTGACCTCGTTTTCAATAAAGCACTCATTTCCAGCCCGATGAATGATTTGTTGGTCTTGCATGGAATGGCCATCTGGATGGAAGGATATGATCGCTGTAGTAGGTATGCATCACCTGCCAGGCCCGGGTTCTCTTTCAGACTTACAAGCCACAGCTCTGTCTTTCTTTTGAGCATATTGCTCAAGCTAAAAGACAAAAGAATTTAGACAAAAAGAGAAAAAGATCTAATTGAATTGAGCACCATATGGTCACTATTGGCTCAGCTTTTTTTCTATTTCAAGTTAAACATGAGGCGGGTTTGATCCAATATGAGAAAATCCCCGGTTGCATCTGGAGACATAACAGCAGTTCATTCAGTTATCAAAAGCTTTGTCCCAGACTTCTTTGTGGCCGAATAAAGAAGAGGAATCCAAAACAAATCAGTGAAAGGGCTTTGGTGGTGGTAAAACCCCTTGCCCCACACAACAGACAGCAACTCGTTTTTTTTGTAGTGGGAGCCTGGGTTGGATTCACAGTAGCTTGTGCTTTAAGTATAAGAACGATCTGATTTATTAGCTTGTCAGGGGAAGCATTGTTCAAGAAAGCAATCAAAAAGCACTTACCTAGCTCCGCTAAAATGACTGCTATTTTCACTAGCTAATTTGTGTAACTCCCATGGAGAGGGTGGCAAAGAGTTTGATGAGGCATATAATGATGATTAATGAATTTATTGCCCCACTGCTCATCAAACGGTTGTTGTATATACTTTGCTCCCCAATGTGCTGCAGTCTAGATTCCCTCCTCCCGCCCGCCTGACTGCCTGCCTTTGACTGTTAACTCTACTGACCTGATGGACATGAGAATCTAACACAGGAGACTCAAGCACAATGGACAGTTTAATAAATGGTTAAACTTGAAACACAAGTAAAACTGCTGCAAGCGACACATGCTCTCCACTTTCAGGCTCTGATCACTTTGTGGGAAAAGCCACGAGAGTAACCAGATCCATTGCTCGCTCCCTCCACAACCACCACTACCAACCAAGCAGTTCTCACTCCGTTCAACACAATCATAACCTGAAAGACAATAAACCAGCAAAACATATCAAGGAGAGACAGGCAGGTATGTTTTTATATTACGGATTTATTTTGTCGATTTTGCCATTTTCTGATGGAAATTCTTGTCAGTGGCTTTTACAATCTACAGATTACAAGACTTGTGTATATAGATTTCACATAAAAACTTGAAAACCCAGATTTCTTACACTTTGAGTCAGATATTTACATTTCACCAAGCAAGCTCATACACACTGGTTAATGTCTTAATATTTCCTAGTTAAATATAATAATAATAATAATGCCTCATTTGCATATTTGCTCCATCTCTTCCGCTTGTCCGAAACCGGGTCGCGGAGGCAGCAGTCTAAGCAGGAAACTCCCGCCTTTGACCGCCGCCCGATCCACATTGCAGCATGGTACCTCCCGCGGGTGGTGGGTCCACGGCAGGGCCTGACAGCGTGTGCACGGGCGGGGACTCGAACCACCGACCCTCCGGTTGAAGGGCGAGCATCTACCCACTGCACCACCGCTGCAGCATATTTGCAACACTAAATTACAAAATGATTATGTCATTAACCAGACATATCGGTAAGTTATTATTTTTTCCTGTTGATCAGTAACGTTTTACCTTGTGTCGCTACTAAACTGTCCCGTGTTTTGGAGTTCAAACAAGGCCCTATAGCAGCAGAAATGATAGATGACTGACAGCATTAGATGAGTGTGTGTTGGGGGCTCTTGATGCGGTCAAAGTAGGGTCAAAAGCACCTATTTGCCCCCAAAAAGTTGACCTGCCACCCTGTTCCGCCCCACCCGTCCAGACTGCTCCCATAACTCTGAGGTTGACACATCTCCACGTTGTATGGGACCTTTTCACTTGATTACACACCATTTCTCTCTCCTTATTCTCTGCCCTTTGACCAAATGTGCTTCATTAAGTCTCTGCTTGTACTACACCAATACAGACAACTAAAGAGTGCATTGTTGCAAGAAACACTGGCATATATAAATTCCCAACCCCCAATAATGATTATCATCACCGCCCCCTTGGAGATCAGCTCCCCGGATAGATTGTTTTTGCATTCAAACATTCATTAGATTGGTCCCTTAAATACATCAAAGGATCCCCTCGCACGCACAATAAACCAATAAAAACAATTATAACCCCATATATTTCAGGCAGAGTTGCTCTCTGGGGTGAGCGTGAGATAATGAAAGAGTTTGATGACATAAGTTTTCTCAGAAAGCTCATTTTCCTTTATTTCTAGTGTGCATTCTTAATCTGTATGCTCAAGGTTGCATTGCATCAAATGCTTTCTTGATATACTGTATATGTTAGTAAAGTGTTGAGGGTTTTATGTTAAATGATGTGTACTGAATCAAAAGTAGAAGTACACATTGTTATACACAGGGAACTACAGTAATTGGCACCAGTGTGAAAGCAAGTCAAGTCCAGTCAAATTTATTTTATATAGCACATTATAACCCAACACTAGTTGACCAAAGTGCTATACAGAAAGTGCAAAATATATTAATTAATAATACAATAAAAACGGACTCAAATAATAGAAAAGGCCCAGTAAAAGACAATGGATAAACATGACATGCAATAATATTCCTACCAATCAAATTGTCTTTATAAATAATGAAGAAAATTGGGACAATGGTTTAATGTTGTCCAGTCCTTGACCTGGTGACAGACACATTCAGCCACTACAATAGCAGATGCCATTAGTAAATACAACAGTATTGACACTCACATATAAAGCCTCGGGTGCATTATGTCATTCAATACGGCAGATTTACCTATATGGGTCAAAGGTCATAGGACTTGATGGGGAGGGTCACCCAACTAATTATACCAATTCCCCCTAAAGCAGTCAAGAACTTTAGCACCCAAATATCACAGATGCAAAAGTTATGAAGGGGATTAATATGGTCATTATACAGCCTCATTTTGGGTGCATAATTACTTTATTGTTGGCTATTATGGCTAAGTGGGTCCGACTTTAATGTCTGCCATACATTCTATATGCTCTAATCAATACATATGATTTGTAAGTCGCTTGCTGCTGACATCACTGGTGTTCAAGCGACTGACCTTGAGAAAAAGAGGTCTTCTCTTGTTCTTGGGATAGAGAGCGGTCATTGGCAGGGGACTAAAACCAGAAGACATAAATTGAGCGTTTCATAGATTCATATTCTACTCAAATTCTCTATCGAAAAACTCGGGAAAGCCACTGGTTCACTTTAGGGAAGACAGATAGACAGGCACATAAAGCAGTGCTATATCAGGCTGTAACCTTGGAATAGTTTGAGACACTTTGTATTTTGGCAACAGACGAACATGATATGTGATCTTCCTCTGTGAATGAATGAGCAATTGTGTTTTAATGGAGCGGGATCTGTTTTTGATTCGTGTTGTGTCATGTTTTTACCGGAGGCCATAAGACACAAACATCAAGCTCAATCACTTCTGTACCCTACAAAAAACTTACTGTCAAACATTTCTGAGAACACTAACACTAATCTGTAATCTGTTGTACTGAAGGGAACAGCCAAGGATGTACTTTTGTGATTGATACTATCTCATCTGATGGGCAGTCTTATTAGTATTAAGGGTTAAATACTCTATCGATATAGTTCTACAAAAATCTGAGAACATAGAACAATAATACTCATGGTTATTAGTCATTAGATGCTTTACCGTACATATAGATAAACAGTATATACATATACACATATACATATCTTCATGTTGTGTGCTCTGTTGTGCACTTTGGCTACATCATAGGAGTCATTGTTATTACTGGAGAGGTCGGCCTTGTTTTGGAAGATCCAAGCACAAGTCTAAGCACCTTTAACATTATGAAATGGGGCAAAAAAAATTCTGCAAAAATGAGAAGTGCAACATATAAATACTCTATTCCAACATTAGTATTATGTAACTCTATTTTCTTAGATTTGATTATTCGTATCATCTGTTTTAACGATTACAGCCTACATAATGGAGTGGGCAAATCAATTCATAACACTGAATTGGTGCTGTACACTTCTTGCACCAGCATGTCCTTTGGGGAATTCTCAGGTTTCGACTGACCAGTGGCTTTAGTAAATTCCCTGTCCGCTCTCCTTCTGGGTGAATGGCACCAAAGAGAACAATGATCAAGTGCTAGAAGCATGAGTAGCCAGAGTACACAGAGCTATTAGATGTGAGCGATACGGTTGAAGTTACTCTTGTGAACTTTGCAGTGACTCGACAATGGTAACTGGAATTCTTTGGCGGGGGGTGTGAAGGAGAGAGAGCGACCACTTGAGTTGGGGGCTCTGTGTGCACTAGTCGTTATTTAACCCGGCCCACCAGCCCGCCTCCCCTCCCTGTTGTAAGTGGTGCCATTCTTTTCCCCTCACTGAGTGCTGGCAACACGTGTTTGTGACCGCACTTTCTCTTGCTTGCTCAAACCAGTTATTAGCACAAACACTGGCTGACACTTGTTTGTGCTTTTAATTGTGTCTAGATGTTATGTCTCTTGTGAACACATACATTAGCATTTCTATTGGCACGGTATAATCACAGCTTAGACCGCAAACGCCATGCAGACAGTACACAGGAAATTACCACATGCAATCAGGTTAGCTCAAGCACAAGCACACTGACTCTTGCTGAGATCTTGTATAGTCTGAAACAGCCACAAACTTTAGGTCAGCTGGTAAGTTCTTTTGGGATTCATTCAATGCTAAAATCCGTGCATATCCATTCAAATATGTTTAGCAAAAATGACTCTACAAATGCTACAACGGAGATGCATTTTCTTCCTCTTAATGGACTACAGATGAAGAAAATACACAAACCACTCTATTGTTTTGTGATTTTGTAAAACAGCAGGCCTAACCAGTGCTGTCACAGACTCTAACGCCTCAAACATGTACAGGAAATAGGATTGTTTTCCAGCAAATGGGGGACTAATCTTTTTGGTCATGGTGGTTGGGACTGAGAATGTTTGTGAGTTTTAACAGGGTCCATCCCAGAATTCTCACCACCACATGGATGTCTACAGGCAACTATTTTCAGTTTACAAAGGAAGGCTGGATATATTTATGGTTTGCTTAGACTGCAGTTCAGAAGGATACAGCCTGTTTAGTGTCAATGATGATTAAATGATGGGTTATTAAGATGTAGCATTGTCTGTGCGTCGTAATATACCATTTTGTTTCCTGAGAAGAGATTAAAGGGAAAGACTTTATGCATTCATTACAAGAATTAAGCCGATGGCAATGGAGCCACCTGATAATCTCCCTATGACTCATGCACACACAATCAACACAAAAGAATTCGAGGCACAACAGTTTGACAAGAGTTAAGTACAAGAAGGTGCAACCAGAGGGAAGCCGTGTGAGCTGCTCAGTGGTGAGTGTCAGGTGTCTGCTTCTCTACAGGTATGCCTTTCCTTAATAGAGCAGTTAAGAGGGCCTCTTGTCGTGGGCCCTTCCCTCCTGTCTCGGCACACTGACTCCAGTGTGAACAGAGGTGCCTTGCCGATTTAGAGCAGTCTTGTTAGATTGAGTATTGCACAATGGAAACTGTCATGTAATGTGTAATTGAACTCGGAGTCATTTTGCTTGAGAATATTCAGACCCGGCTCGGTTGGATTTCACTCAGAAGAGCCGACACAACTTGCCCAAAGGCTTGTTTTCTGGAGCCCGGCTTTAGGGAGAAATTCACAGAGTGGCCACATGTCCACTACAGTTGCACCCTTCTCCAATGTTCCCAAAACCACAATCAACCCCCGCCCTATACAGTCCTCACATCACTTTCTTACAACTCAACCCCACCCTCACCCGGGCTGTTTTGTCTCTGGAACTTTCATTATACTACGCAAGGATAAAAATACAGTCCCTGAGAATTTATGGTCGCTCCTCAGCTGCCGCTGAAAATATGAACTTTTTAGACATTTGCAGTGTAAGCCAAGTAAGAAAACCACAACATTTATACACCATCACCACAACATAAAGGCTTATAGAGACCAGGCTTACGGCTTGTTGGTAATAGACAATATACTCATTTATATATATGGAAATAGGACGCCTAAGCGTGCTGGTGTTAAAAGACACCCACTCTGGTCTTGTGTTTATTGACTGAGTGTCATTTAAAGGACAGAAGGTGTATCTTGCATTTTCATAGTAACCTCCTCAACCACAGACACTGATGACACATCACTTTAAACATGCCTTTCTCTAACATGACTCAATGATAATGACAGTATTGAGTGTTTTATACTGAGCCATAATTACAATCATCTAAACCTCTATTCAAGGCTGTTTATATCCATCCCCACCTTTGGTCTTTCTTTTCGTTCACTTTCACTGACAGCTGCGTTTCCTGGGAAATGCTTTTTTCTACACGATAATATATTGCCTTTCTTACATGTAGCTACATGGTAAGTCAGTACTGTTATTCCACCATTAGCTGGATAATGTGTGTGCCGTTTGTGTGCTAAATGCCAGCTTTGGTGTGACCTGGGGGCAGCCTGTGGCTTTGACTGATGCCAGCCTATCCAGCAAACGTCATTTGAGACTTCTAATAGCTTTTGTCCAGCCCAGCAAAGCTGGGATAAGCCCAGAGAATGAGAAATTTCACATACAGGAACCAATGTGTTCTGAAGCTTTCCAATATTTCTACTAACTTTTCTAAAATATGTCAATCATACAAATGTGTTTGTTGGATGTGCTAAGACTATGGGAAAGTATTTTTATTGCAATAAACTTAACTCTGTATTATGTGTCTCCAACACAGGACCCTGTAGAAAAACACTCAAACATCCCAAACTCCTCACCACAGCTGCCTGTGTCACCTGCCAGAGACAGACACTTCTAAATCAAAGACAGAACCACAATATAAAGATAGCAATAGTTTGTATTATTCTCATTTCTGTACATACATTTATGTCTGAGTCAGATTGATAAAACATGTCTCAGCTCAGCCCCCACTTGTCTTCTTCAGTAACAATCTTTCATAATTAAGTTCTAAACTCCAACATAAATCTTAGAGGACGCCCGGTTAAAGAGTCCCTTAAGGCAGGCACGAATTTACTTTTTATTACACGTGTGCGCTTAAGAGAATGGAATTGTGTCTGGATTTTTAAGAAAATTAAAGATGACTCAAAACTGTCAAATTATTTGTCTAAGCTTAATTTATATATACCGTATTTTCCGCACTATACTGCGCACTGGATTATAAGGCGCACTGTCAATGAATGGTCTATTGTCAGTAAGCGCAAGCAGAATTAATCCATATATAAGGCTCTCCGGATTATAAGGCGCAATGTTGGTTTTTGAGAAAAATATAAGGCTGTCACACACAAGGGCATTGGATCCTAAAACCCTGGGACAATATGGCTTAAGGCCAAACAATGACTCTTGTATACATAAAAAAAATATTAGAGTCAGAACATCTATGGTATTCAAACAGTCTATTACTATTTACATGTAGATGTTTAGGAATAAACTGAAGAGATATGGTCGTTTCTAACCAACACCTCTGCAGGTACCCGTTCATGTGCTCTTAGTATCTACTCCTGAATGTGTGCACATATGTCACTTTCAAACAGCACATTCAATCACAGATGAGCTCCTAGCTGTGCATGACAAATCTCCACCTGTGTGTGGGATCAGCCCTCTACATGCAGGAGCCTGCCCTGATCCCACAGCCTCTGCACTATCACCAGCACCTGAGGCCCTGCATGTGAAGAACTGACTGACTGATGGGAGAATCTCTGCTGACAAAAGCTAACCATTGATCACTTACACTCAGCAGAGCACCTGAGGGAGCACCGGTATGCCAAGGACTGCAAGCCCCAAGAAGGTGCACTGTTCTGGGTGTTGTCCACCTGACTCCCTGGGGCAGATTCCCCAGCATATGTCTGTGTGGTCATCACTGTTGACTAAAACATACACAGTACACCCGCAGGTCAGGAAATTTAATTAGACGCTGAATAATTTATCTTTTGATACAAGTGTCTTTTGTGTTGGTGTTCCAAAGAGCTCTCTAATAAGGCTAGGAAACAACCTTGAGGTGCAACACTCAGTAATGTGAGATAGAATTTAGCTTCATTAAAAATAAATCAGGGAATTGTGAGAGGCTAAGTTGTGCAGAAGAACAAGACTATTGTTGTATCAATCCCCTTTCATAGTGTTTCCAGCCTACTTTTGAAGTGCATTATTTTAACACTGAAATTAACCAAAAATTAAAAATACATTTCGATTCTTGGAGGAAGTCAGACAAACCCCCATCTCGCTCATAGCTATGTCTGGATTGCCTTCTTCTCGGAGATAGGAGTCAACATGTTTAGTGACATCAAAAGAAAACCTGATACCTTAAGTATAAGAAGATTAACACTTGCAGTGATCTTGAGCTTAGGCTTCTCCAGGACTTTTCGCAGACTGTGCCAGAAGGGACAATTACAGATGAATTGGCACCAACATCTTGTCATTATTTAACACAATCTGGCACACTGTATAAGCTCTTGTCCTTAAGACTTACTTTCAAGTTTGGCCCTGGTATCAAAAGGCTAACAAATAGGGGAACGGTAAAGGAAGTTTGCGAAAGAAAGAAAAACAATATGGACAAAGGGGACATGCCATTTCCCCACTCCATGGCTGTGCTGTATCTCGGTAAGGATTTCTGTGGTGTTTTTACTTGTCACCGGCGACATTCTTTGGATTTTTGCACTCGACAATTGTGTAAAAGCTGAAACAAAGCTGGCAGAGTAACACGGAAACACTTCAAATTACATTTCAGTGAAGTTTAACTAATGCTGTCCTTATTATTAGCATTTAGGGTTATTTATCATGTGTCAGACACTTCCAGGCATAGACAGCAGTAAGCTACAAAACACCTGTAGTAGATGTTCTATGGCTGCGAGCTCAATGCTAATCCTTACCTTCAGCACCATTTAGGCACTGCAGGACTTTTCGGGTTTATGAAGTACAAGGCTCTTTACACACTTATACACAGTGAACGCTAGTATCTACAGCAGTTCTGTACAGCAAGCGTAATCTGCCTGTCAGAGGGGAGAGCTGAGAGGGGGACCCCTGGGGGAGTCATGGACAAAGACGTCGCCTTCTCTGTGGGAGACACTGACAGCAGCATCCCAGGTTTTTGCCATCCAGCTTCTGAACAAAAGTAAAAAATACACTTAAGTACATACAATAATTTAACTACCCCAAAACTGTTGATTTTAAATGTATGGTCTAAGGACACATTTAATAATAATAATAATAATAATAATAACAATAACAATGATAATCATAATAATAATCATAACAATAATCATAATGATGATCATCATCATCATCATCATCATCATCATCATAATAATAATAATAATAATAATAATAATAATAATAATAATAATAATAATAATAATAATGGATTGGATTTTTATTGCCCAAGGTTTTCTCAAAGCGCTTACATATATTATTTTTTATTTTAATTGTATGTATTATTCATTCACTCCTCAGTCACACCTGATGGTTGTTAGCTGTTTATGTAGCCACAGCTGCTCTGGGGCACACTGATGGAAGTGAGGCTGGCTCTGACCACCACTGAACACCAATCACACAACCACATTCATTCATAGGCAATGTGGGTTAAGTGTCTTGCCCAGGGACACAACGACAGCGTGTGCGAGGATGGGGACTCGAACCACCGAATTGGAATGGGCCATAACCATTATTAATAGTTGCAAAAAAGTGAACTACAGGATTACAAAGATGTTTTGAAGAACGTCCTTCTGAGCCATACAAACATGTGCTTTAACAATGTGGAAAAACACCTGAGGTACGCATTAATGCAAAATGAGGGAACATGATACTTTTGTGAATCTTTGGTCTATGGTCTAATCCCTCCATTTTCACATGTTCCAAAAACGTCATTCTACTTCATGCACTCGGAACAAATACACTTAATTAGCTCTTCAGAATTGGCAGCATGGGATGATCATTTGTAGGAGATATGGGTGGTTTCCATTCTTGTCATCTGTCATCCCCCATAAGTCTACATGCAGTTGTTAGGTGTGTATGCACTCCTTAAACCATTACTTGGCTAGATCACAGAGCAGTGTAATTGTTGAGTGGATTATTTCTATTCAACGGGGTTCCAGTCATTATGGGTAATCTGCTTTAATTGTTCTGAATTCATGCCAAGGCACGTTCATAAAAATCCCATGTTGTATTTTGAAGTAATCTATGTTTTCAGTATTGCGAGACTAATATGACTGGTGAGATTTGGTGATAATTTCAGATTTCTATAACTTCAACTAAATCTAAGCAAATACAGGAGACTACTAATTTATAAATCAGCAATAAACCGGGAAAACAACAGAACCAGAAAATTGAACATTTAACATTATTTATACCTCTGTCAGATGGAAGACCACAACAAAGCAAACAATATCAATACCAACAATGCATTTGCTATTGCGCTAATGCTCATTTTTGCAATATATTGTGTGGTGTTAATGCGAGCAATCTGATGCAAGGGCTGGTAAAGAGAACAAGAACAGACAAGAGGAAGCCTTTTATTGTTAGATTGAGAGGCCACACTGGGATACTGTGACAGATCCAGCGTTGTGACATGAGGTGGATGGGGACAGGCAGAAAAACTGAGTGATTTGGTTCAAATGTCAAAAAAATCCCTACAGTCGGACTATTCCAACATTGTGTTAATATCTCTAAAGTGGGTTTTACAGACAGACGGAAGAGACATGACCTGAAACAATGTGTTGTTTGATCATCTCTGTACTGCTTTCATTCTGTCACCAAGATCTTGGCACAATCACTTAATATATTTAAAAAAAATGAATTATTAAAATGGAAATGAGATCACGGGTGAAGATGAATTATACATCAAATGTGGTGTCAATAACTATTTTGTAAGTATTTTGATGAGCCACAAGAAGAAAGGCAAACATGTAAGGGGTGAGTGAACCATGGAGAATTAACATATGGCATGTGGGTAATTATTTGAGGGTACAAAGTGAATTTAAGTATTTGTTAATAGAAATAACTTTTCTCTAGCACATATATAACCCTTGATAGAAATGAGAACCGCACACTGTCTGCTAACCATAGGCAGACACACACCTCATAAAGTCAGCAGCTGTATGGAGCTAAGCAAATTCTGAATAATCTAAAGGTTTGACAAGAGAGGGCTGCCCAAGTCATTACTCTGCTCTCATGACAGCTCGGCGCTAACACCTCATCTATCTGCCCCCCTACAAAAATAGGACCTATATTTAAATACACCAACCCCAAGTCTTTCTGAATGCGTCAACGATATGTGTTACGAAAGTACTGAATTCAATGGCAGACCTGGACCTGAACCATTGATCTTCTAGTTCTAGAGTAAATTCTTTATTCATTGAGCCATTAAGCCCTTAAAATCACATTAGTAAATAATAAAATAAAGTATTTTCTCCTGCACTGACTCCTTGTGGCTGGATTAGTATTTTGACCATATCTCATTGGTTCATAGCCCATAAAAAAAAATTTGAAATTCTAATCCGTAGTTCTGTAATTGGGTATAATGGAATACAAAACACAAGCCAAGCAAAATAACTTGGCTCAAACAGTTATAGATTTGTACCTGTACACATTTATCTTGGGACCTATAGAATTGCACTAGAGGTTCATAGCTGCCCCTGTTACAAGCCTCTGTGAATCTCCTCCACTGCTGTTCCATGCCACGACCGACTTAGGCAGGATTTACACAGCCCAGTCACAGCGTCTCCATTAATTGCTGAAAGTGACACCGTGCACGGTTATTACACGATTACGATATGACAGCTCTCGTTTTTCACCATTAAGAAGCAGGCGGCCCCTTGCTCAGCTGCAGCGGGGTGTCAGAGGCTAGAGTAGCACCCTGGGCCATGGCCAGTTCAACAGGGCTTAGTTCACTTACACTGTTGCATGACACACAGTTAACCATGGACAATGTCACAGGGTAAATGTCTCCCATAAATGTCCCACCCAGAGCAATGGAAACAATAAAAAAGTTTTATGAAACTGCTTCAAAATGTATATATAGATATATAGACCAACAGGTATTAATGCTGCACTAAGTATATTCTAACTATTTAAATGACGAAACTATAATTACTGCCTCTCCTAAAACTCATGAACGCCTCTCATTCTCATCTGCTTAATCCGGAAGATAGTAACATTAAACAAAAAACAACAAAAAACAAAAAAAAACACAAATCGCATTAAACAAAACACATAATATTAGTATTATAAGGTACCTCTTCTCCACTGCAATCTCTACTGTTATTGTTCTGTCACTATTTCCATGTAAAAATGTATATATGTATGAATGTTTGAGGACCTGAGGGAACTCTGTTAACTCCAGTGTCTTGGTCATCTCTGAGCGGCAGGAGCTGACCAACACATGAGGATATGAACTGGTTATTAGATTCAAAAGCACTGTAAAATGACTGAATGCACTTTAACCACATATGCACTTCATAGACCCTGAGTGAATGTGATCGTGATGATTTGTTGGACTGCTTAACTGCTGTGTAAGTCTTGTCCTGTTCTGTTAATGTTAAGGGACTATGAATAGAAACTAGCTGTACATTCACACATGTATTTTTCTACTGATGTTCATTAATGTGCATTGTCCTTTTTAAAAAGAAATAATTAAGTGAAAGTATATCCGCCACGGTCCCTCTGCTGATGTGAGAAGGATGAGCTTGTATATGTGTGGTGCAGTGATGCGTACGTGTGCGTGTGTCGGAGGGGTAGTTGACGTGAAGAATGCATACCAGGTATCAGGCTAGTAAGGCATTTGTGTTCAAATCAGGAAGTCTTGGAGAGAGGCAAATCTGAACTGACGGCTCAGGAAAGAGGATGACACCACCTCTTCCACACAAACTCAGACCTGAGCAGGAAAGGTGTGAGTACTCCATAAGATCATGTAAAGCAAGCATTCAGTCTGATTTACTAACCACTGAATTTAGGATTACATCAAAACTGGGGATTTAAATAATCATCTGTAACTTTATAACTGACGTACAGTGCTATCACGTTTTAGACAACTTTCACAGCTTTCAAATATATTCTAGTTTATTATCATCAGTTTACACAATGCAAAGTGAGTCTTCTATTGTACTTCTCAGCATATGAAAGTATAAAAATGAGAGTTAAAAGTTGTACAATTGAATTCTATTATAAATAATCAACAGAACAGACTGATATCTGATAAACAGTGTGTGTGTGTGTGTGTGTGTGTGTGTGTGTGTGTGTGTGTGTGTGTGTTT
>JAVQKC010056258.1:0-12182 GCA_036025475.1 Philypnodon macrostomus
TTAGTCCTATGTGTATTAGCCTGTATCACGTCCTGTATATGGTATAGTTTAGTCCTATGTGTATTAGCCTGTATCACGTCCTGTATATGGTATAGTTTAGTCCTATGTGTATTAGCCTGTATCACGACCTGTATATGGTATAGTTTAGTCCTATGTGTATTAGCCTGTATCACGTCCTGTATATGGTAAAGTTTAGTCCTATGTGTATTAGTCCTATGTGTATTAGCCTGTATATAGTCCTGTATATGGTCTGCGGCCCTAGTTAGTTTGAGAACCACTAAACCCCACAGCATCCAACACAATCCCAAACACTGTTCACAATTTTGAGGTCATCATTTCAGATCCTGTCTCAGCTTTGCAACCGACAGAGCTTAAACAGTAACTCTCTTTCTGCAGAAACACTTTTTATTAAATTATTCATATTTCCCTCTGGATGCAATGAAATTTCACTGCAGAGCTAAACGCATTGAAAATCGCGTTTGAAACTGTCGAAAATCAAGTCCAGCCTGTGGTTAATGCTGTTTGTCTCATGTCGCTATAAGAAAAACAACAACTTCTTGGAGGTCCCCACGTCTCCTGAACAAAGGAGGCCGTCCAAAAGAGTCCGGATTTCTGTCGTGGTAAGAGCCGCCATTTTGGGGCTGTGTCGAAATCCGCCTGGCAACAAGTTCATCATCAGCCGAATCAGCCAATAGTTGAACCATCTCCATTTCATTTTGGTCTAATCCAGTATTTTGCCGATGGACTGTGATCTGGGCCTCGCCGTAGCCCGTCCAAGTCATCGCGCCGTAGAGCTGAACAACCTTGTCTGACCTCTAGCACCACCTACTGGCCTGTCTATATTTGGAGTGACTAAGTTTAGGATCAAGCCAATATAAGCCATTGACTTGAGTCAGTATGGGCTCTATAGAACACATTTGACCAATGTAACCAATACATTTAAAGGAACACAATATAACCTTCAATTTAATAAAAAGACACTTATATCCATAGGAGAAGAGGAGCCAATAATGTTACTCAATAAAAAGTAAAAAGTACTCATTCACATAATTACTGGAGTAAGAGTAGAAATGTACTGTTGAAAAAAGCTACTCAAGTCCTGAGTAACTGTTTGAGCGTAATTTCAGATTATCTGTTTAATTTTGTGGTAATCTGCAAAAAAAATTAAAATAAAATAAACAGATTTTGATATTTTCAAAAGATAAACTAAAAATATATATATATATTTTTTTTTAAATTAAGGCTCAAGGAACAGAATTTCACATCATCACATTTTTCACATAAAGCTGTTCTTACATGACACACAAGATTTACAAGAGTTTACTCAAGTAAGAGTACAGTTACTTCAAAATATTATTACTCAAGTAAAAGTCAAAAGTATTGTGGAGTAAAGATACTCTATGGAGTACAATGTATTTAAAAAGTTACTCAAGTAAATGTAACTGAGTAAATGTAACTGAGTACTACCCACCTCTGATCATAATAGACTAGTTATTATCAACAAATAAAATAGCATTTTTTCATCATTTCAGCAATTTGTTCACTTCTGATATGACAGGAGGCTTTGGCCAATCATCTTTGCTTCTGAGGGGGTCTGCTCCAAATAATAAAGGCTCCCTAATTGGCTGTAAACCTTCAAAAGTACTGTAGCTATGCCACTGCTCTGATAATCCAAGTTTGCATCCGTCTCATGCTAAAGCGAGAATTTAAAGTGATGTTCAATATTTAGCTTGATGTTTTGTATAGAAATCCTCAGGAGGTGAAAAATGGCCTTTGTGCTATACAGACCTGTTCAAAGTAGAATTCACTTCTCAGCAGCTGGTTCTCTGCAGGGTTTGTACAAAGTTGTATTTGTCGATGAGTGACTTCAGGAAGCTGCAGTGTCCCGTCCAGAACGTCCTCTGATGCTATGGGACTTCCAGGATCTAATCAAACAGACATCATGGTATTATGCAGTTTATGCTAATGTTAAGTATGATGTCTATAAAATGTATAATTTCTTCAGTAGCTAGTCCATGTATAGTTGTAACTACAGAATATAGAGTTTTTTTACCATCATCAGTCTTCTGTTCATCATCAGAGCTGCAAAAAAATGAATAAAAAGTGTATTATGTACTAAGTTAATATTTTTTATTGTATTAACTATAAAAAAAAAACCATCCGATGTGTCTTACTCTGGATGGAAGAAAGCGTAGCACTGGTCACAGACTCGGACTTCCTCTCTAGGGCAGCCCTCCACAGCCATCTTCCGCTCAGAACAGGCCTGACAAACTAGACGCCCACATCTGCGACAGTGATGCCTTCTGTTGAACTAAACCAGGGCAGAAAGGCAAGGCAAGTTTATCTGTATGGCACATATACATACACAGGGCAATTCAAATTTAAAATACAATGTAAGACAGAGCGAGAAAATTGTGAGCGTAGAGCCCAGCCTAACACCTTCAGGGAGACCCGTCCAGATTTTAGCTCCATAAAACTGTGCCTGATGTTCTCAGAGATGGTTCATGTACATGTCAGAGATGCACTTCGGTGCTATACCATGGAAAGACAAGCAGAGTCTATTCTCTACACGGCAACATGTTAGTTACACTGGCAAACCAATTTCTGTTGCTATTTTGGATAAAGATTTTACTGGTACTGCCTGTGAATGCAATTGAATAGACCTTTACCTGACAGTGACTTTATTGACTTCATTTGAACAACGTACAACCAATCAGAATATCACATAAAAATAGCCGGGCTCCAGACCCACTTCATTTTACAAAATTAAAAAAAAATCAATGCGTCAGGCTAAAGGTTGACCACAAATTCTAAAAAGTATAATGATAAAATGTATTTTTCTGTGTCTTAGTAACTGGACCAAAAAAAATTAAATAATAGCATTGCCAGTGTTTGCAGCCTCACCATAGTAAACCTCTCACGCTGACAGACCATGCACACACTCTGCTGAGCATCAGGGACCCAGTCTTTTTGAGCTGGAGGCTGCTCTGGAGGCTGGAACTTCATCGATAAACGCTGATTCTTTCCTCCCGAGTTTCGATCTTTGTCCGTCTCTGTGGAAGGCACGTGTGTCGGTGTGCTGTCTGTAGAGAAACAAAAGTTAGTAATAATCAATACTTTTAACTTGAAATAAAATATTATAAATCGCAAGTTTGAAGATATTGCAAAAATAAATCTTCTCACTTGTGGAGGGAGTTGGAGATTCAAGTCGACTGGACGATGAGGAGCTTGTGTCTTGAGCTGGACACTGCAGCAGACCCTCCTGAAGGCTGATTACAGAGTCTACAATTTAAAAGATTTCAAACATTTTAGGAGAAATTTTGGTGAATAATAAATTTTTTTATAAATTGTTAAGATGTGAATTTTCATATAATTTCACAGAATTTACCTTTTCTTTTCATAACATAAAAACTTAACTACACCCTTTACAAGTTCATTATTATTTGAGAGCCAATTATGGGTCCTGACCTTGTATGTGCTTTAAATATCAACACAAAAACTCATTCCTAAACAGTGCAGGCATGTGGAGTATGCACAATCAAATAGATGCTTGTCATGTTTTGTCACGCACCGGAGCGAGATCTCTGGCTCGGGGCACAGGTGAAGTCCAAGGCCTTGGAGGCGTAGTCGGATAAGATTTTATCAATGTCTGCTGCACTAAACCCAGCCTCCTGCCCGACCAGAAGGCCTCTGAGCGTCCGAACAGCTAAATCTGCCCAGTCCACCTTTAGGTTCATCAGTAACTGCTCCAGCATCAGCAGAGGGTCAGAGAGGAGAGGAAAGTAGTCTTGCCGGGCCGCTGGGGGTAGTGTCAACAATACCTGGAATAAAGACACAAACAGAATGATATATTGAGGGCTTGAGAATGACACTGCAAAACTTGGGCCAATTTTATTATTAACATTTTATACATACATGTATTTTCAGTTTTTTGCTAAAATTGTCTAACATTTCAAACCAAAAACTTCAATATTGGGGGAAAAAAAAAAAAAAAAAAAAAAGGTACTAGCCAGCAGCCTTACTGGAAACAAATACAAAAAAATATATAATTGTCTGTGGACATACATTTTAGCACATTCTAATTAAAATGATCACATGGAAAGGACAACTATAGCTAAAAGGTTTTCAACTTTTTGAGAATATTAATCAAAAAGTACATATCAAGCAGTGATTTTATTATACATCTATAGTAATGGTACAGTCATTCATTTATCCTGAATTAGCAGACTCTTTCATGCTCCAGGTCAACACCATCTAACAAAATGAAAAGGTTATGTAAGGCTGACTTTGTGTTGCCAAAACATTGTGAATGTGCAGGCATCAACAAGTCAGGCGTCTAAGCACGTAGAACAAAAAGTCCCATTAATGTCCTTGCTCATTTCACCACACCAAAACAAACACTCACACCTACCAAGAACTCAAGTGTGAGAAGTCAAACCAGTATTCTTGGAAAGGCAACACAATGACTGAAAATGTATGCTTTTACTTTTCTGATAAAGCTAAAAATAAAACCATTACATTTGAGTTATTCATGGACTACAGCAGTGTATTACAGCCAATATACACTGTTGCCCATAAAGTTGGAGTATTCTTTTTTTCAAACACATTCCTCTTTTTATTCCTGTTTATATTCATCAATATTCACCTTATTCCTTCCTCATTATTATTGACCTGCTCCTCAGAGTTCACTGGAAGTAGCCCTGGATCTGACTGAAGAGCGGGACACCATCAACAAGCTTGTGGACAGTATGTGGACTCCTGAGGCATTGATCCGTGTCAGGGCCTTACTCCATATTAGTGACATACACACTGTTTTTGGCTGTGTTTTGGGTTGTTATCCTGTTGGAAGACCCGTGACCTGCGACTGAGACCAAGCTTTCTGACACTAGGCAGCACATTTCTCTCCAGAATGCCTGGATAGTCTTGAGATTCCATTGTACCTTGCACAGATTCAAGACACCCTGTGCCAAATGCAGCCCCAGAACATAATGTAGCCTCCTCCATGTTTCACAGTAGGGACAGTGCTCTTTTCTTGGTATGCTTCATTTTTGCGTCTATGAACATAGAGTTGATGTGCCTTACCAAAAACCTCCGTTTTTGTCTCATCTGTCTAAAGGACATTCTCCAGAAGCTATTAGTAAATCTGCATTTTCCAGTCTCGCTTTTTTATGATTTGCTATCAATTGTCCTCTTGCGGCCACGTTGTGTGCCACTGTTGTCACAGGAACATCAAGCTGCTGGAGATGTTCTTATAACCTTTACCTTTAACATGATTGTCTATGATGTTCTTTCTGATCTCCCGAGACAACTCTCTCCTTCACTTTCTGTGGTACAGGTCAAATTTATTCACACTCAGTTCTCAGTAATGTGCTGTCGTAATGGACTATGTTTTAAGAATGACTGTTAACCAGGGAATGTAAGGATTACGTGATGACCTTTCAAAATGTCAATGGACAAGCTTGGTTTCTAGGAGTTGGCATGTGTACAGAGGCATCAACACATCGAATACAATGGGGGAGGCTAGTCAGCTCTTGGGAAGTCAATGGTATGAGATAATCTGTATACCAATGGAAGCATTCATTCATTCATTCATTCATTTTCTTCCGCTTGTCCGAAACCGGGTCGCGGAGGCAGCAGTCTAAGCAGGGAACTCCTGCCTTCGACCACTTCCCTATGGAAGCAATACAGCTAAAAAAAAATACAAAATGAACAGGCACAGGGACAGTGAACCAACCTTAGACCCCAGATGCAGTGCGTGTATGTGTCGTCTTCGTGCTGGAGAAACCTGTCTTTGGAAATGTAGAGTGAGGTAATCGGCCAAAAAGTGACAGGCGGCTAAACCGGGGCGTCTGTCCAGGGCCTGTTCACAGACTTCGAGCCCCACAGAGTAATCAGAGAGACCCTCCAGCAGCTGAAGGAGAAAGATGTGACAAAAGCAAGGAATCCATGTAATAATATGGAGAGGATTTTTCAATATTCTATAGAAAAGCTGTTAACATAAAAGGCAAAATCAAATGTGCGTGACCATGTCAGATATAGAAAGGAGGATTACTTTGGAGGCTTCATGTGTTAAAAATAGAACTCAATGCAACTAAGATTTATAGCAACTAAGGTTCTGCATGTTTCAATAAATATCTCAATGCATAATATAAAAATGATACAGTGGTTTATATATATATATATAATGTTTTTTATAATAATAGTAGTCGTTGATAAAGACCTGAAAAGCTTCATCTGTTTGTCCCTTTTCCAAAAGATGCAGTAAATGTTCAGTGGAGAGTTGCAACCTCAGCTGATCCGAAACAGGATACAGCTCCACCCACTGGCCACAAAGAGAAAACTCCTGCAGGAAAAAAAACAAACAAACATCAAAACCTTCAGTATAAAGAATATTTTACTATTACATATTTGAAAAACATATAAAAAAAACAGGCACCTTCGCCTCCATCATCTTTGACATTAAGTACTCAGAGTTTGTTTTTGACTCCTCTCGGAGCTCCTGCCAAGTCGCCCAAGGCAGAGGTGGCTGTAAATTCAACATCTGGCAAAAGAAATGGTACATTTAACAGAGCATAAAGATTCTAGACAGACCTAGAGGCAAAATACATAATAACACGCAGGTTATAAAACATTCAGGAAAGTCAAGTCATTTAAGATGTAGTGGGTGTATGTGCCGTCTTTGGGCAGGAGAGTTTGTCTGTGTAGGGAAAACCACGCATGCTTTAACTGTGAATTTGATATAACATAGGATGATGTTTGCATAATAACCTTATTTAGTTAGTTGGTTTGTTAAAAGGATAGCATAAAAACATAGATCTCTATATAATATTCAGGAAAGGCCTGAGTCAGTAATAATGTCTGTAGTTAAAAATATATAATAAAGATATTGTATTGCAGCATATATGGTCAAAATGACTCCAGCTACAAGGGCTCAGTTAAAGAGAAAATAAAAGGGCAATGTGTATCAAGCATTTACCCCAAAACTAGAAGATCCATTAGTATGGGCATTATATCTTCACCATTGTGTGTTAGCTTGGTGCCCTCTGCATTCTTCATGTGAGGTTTTGATGATGTTGTTTTGATTAAAGTTCTGTTACACAAGTGTTCCCATTGACTGTTGCGTAAATTAAATCGAGGGTGATTACATTTGGCAAAGGAATTGTTTCAAGGCAGTGATTCCAAAACTGGAGTCCGGGGCCCCCCAGGAGTCCTTGAAGGTCCTGCAGGGGGGCCCCAGACCTTAAAAGAAATTTAGCTGTAGATGTAGAAAATTATATTATATTTAAGCTATTTATAGTTCCTATAGAGTGTTGTTGATAAGTTTTGTATTCTGATAGAAGATTTCAGAATTGGGGGGGGGGCACAGATGATTTTCACTCTTGACTTTGGGAATGGCTGTTTTAAAAAGGTATTACCCACATCAAACAAGAAAACATTGAGTTCTCACTGATTGCAAAACACATATTACAGAATGTACTTGGATGTACCCAATAAAGGGTAACAAAATAAATGGGTGGGATAGAACACTGTGTTCAGGTGAGGCGGGTAGGGTGTGAAGGCTGGCCTGTGAAACTGTTGCTCAAACTGCTGAAAATGTTCATGTTGATTCTGACGGAAGAGTGTCAGGATACACAGCGCATTGCTGTTCATGGGACTATTATTCATTTGGCAGGTGGTCGTAATGTTATGCCCGATTGGTGTCGAACACAAAAAACATTCTATACTGAACCGTGGCTGTAGTTATTATCTTTGTCTCCATCTATGTCATAAGAGGACTGTGGACAAGGTGGGGCGTGTAGCAAACACAGTAATAATTCAGTACATAAATATTATCATTCAGCACGTTCTTTTCAGGTTCATAACTTTACTTGCTCTGATTCTGATATTAACTAAAATCACTGTAGATAAATATAATGTCTCCGCTGGCATGAGTCAAAATGTGGGCCACGCTGCTTCAATTGTGGGATGCTGGATTTCAGCTGAAAATGCTGTTCAATCTAACGCAAAGTGGGACCCTACCCGTATCTCGCAATGGTTTGAAATGTAACTAAACTGATTTAATTTACCCAGTGGTATATATCCAGTTCCTTCTTCTTGAGCATTAGATTAGCCCTCAGTGATGAATCAGTGTCTGGGTCGTTGAGGCAGAACTCCACCATCTCGAGACAGTTCACCAGAGGCCAGCGCTCCAGAGCCTTCAGCCCAACGTGAGCTCTGAGGTTAGGGTCCCGCACACGAAACAGGTGACCGTTACCTCCATCACCTTCTGAACATACAATAAGAGATAAATCGTATATCATAATCATAGATGCATAAATACTTCAACCAATTATAATCTAAACTAGAATTTATGTATAATCTGAAATTTTTCACTTATTGATTAAAAAAAGTTACTATAGTGTTATATTGAGAACAATGTGAAATTTGTACATGTAAATTCTATTTCTATGGTTTATATAATAGTATCTTTAACAGTTATTAACACAGAAATCACTATTATACAACAAACTTCCCTTGCCACCTTCTAACGCAGAGATTTTTTTATTGATTTAAAAAATGTATTGCATGCAGTTTGGCAATCAAATGAGAATTTTTATTTTAAATACTTAGAAAAACAACCAAATTGATGCAAAAAGTCTCACAAGAAACTGTATGCAGAAAGTACCACCATCTCTTACCTTCTAAAGCAGCACAAACAAGTAATCTGTCTCTTAGCGCCCCCTCCTGGCTGCAATCCTGTCCATACAACTCCAGCAGACTCAACGCTCTCTTCAGATCTTTGGAGATTAGAGCTTGTTTGAATGCCTCTGCGGCCACAGTCTGGGCCACTTCTTCTTGCGGCCCCGAGAATACCAAACTAACAACGGGTTTCCCACAGACTACTGACCCTAGTCCAATCTCCTCCCCTTCTCCCAACGGGGCATCCAGGATCGGGTCGACCATAGTTTGGATGTAAAAACGTAGAATTGGGAACTCCTTCAGTAGCCCGTCAGCTTCCCGACTGATCTGCTCCCCATCTAGTAAAACCTCTTTACGGCCGCTGCGGAAAAATGAAAGTCCGGAGGTTTGTGTACGTGCTGGCTCTCCTTTGCAGGCACTGAGGCAAGCTAAAGTGGCTAACAAAGGAGATCTTGACTTTAGAAATGATAGTGCAGATGGTGTGAGAAGGAAGGTATTGGGAGAAATAGATGACGATGCTAAAGATAGAGTTGAACTGGAAAGAGAGCTTTGTGTAGCTGCTTGATCGTCTGTGGAGACTTCCGACTCAGAGCTTGCTTCCGAATTCGTTTCTCTCGTAATTCCCATGTGTTCCTGGGCATGTTCTTGGAGCAGCAGGGATAAATTTGTGACATTGAAAATTCTGTCTTTATGGTTTTCCTGAATTGTATCGGCCCCGGCTCCTTGTGTAGAGGTCCACACTGGTAAAGTCTCACAGCATCTCTGGACGATTACCTGCGGGACACTGAGCTTCAAACCCTCCTGCTGCAGCAAAGACAGCACTCTGAAATTCAAAGAAAACTCACTTATTTCCACGTACCAAAAGTTCAATATTTGCCAACCATTAGTAAAGAGAAACTGCAAGTCTAGGGGCATGTTATCGTTTGTTGTATCGAAGTTTTTTTGTTTTTTTTAGTAAATTGCGATGTATATTTCGACAGTTCCCATTTCAGAAATCAACTCTCTTGGTCTAACATATATATTCTAATTTATCTAACAATAAACATGCAGGTACCTGTCAGGGGAGACTTGTCTGTCAAAAAGCAAGTGGGACAGCAGCTGAGATGGAGGCTGTAGCAGCGTCAGGAGTGGGTTACCAAGTTTCACTCCTCCACTCTGATCTGAACAAAAAACACTCAAATTAATACATTGTAATAATAGAATATAGTCAGGGCTTGGCATGAATTTCTCTGTTCACTGGCCATTGTGGCAAGTATTCTTTTAAATGTGCTAGACAATTATGATTTTTCACACAGTTATTATTTTTAATAAATTGACACTAAGGTGCTATTTTCCTTCAATTTGTCCATGAACTGTATGACAAATTTGGATTTTGATGACAGATTTGATTACACACAGAAAATTGCTGGATTTTGATTTGAATTCCTAATCCAAATTACACGTTTCAATTAGGGCTTCAACAGTTAAAAATGTGTGTATGAAAAACAACTGGACAATGGGGCTAATGAAAGTGAATGTGTTGACAGACAAAATGGAACTCTACCAGCCTTGTATGTAAACCCTGAATATAGTGTATACTAATAATAATGGATAGGACAAAAAAATATATAAAACAATGTATACAACCAATTTAAATGCATGAAAAACCTACCTTCTGAGCCAAGACTTCGCACCAGGACAGATGCCAGGATATTCACATAATCCAGGAAACTTCTGACATAATCCGGTCTGGAGACTCCTCCGTCGGGCTCAAAGGGGCAGAGCTGGTCCAGAGACCTGAGCAGATGCTTCATGTTGGAGCGAACCGGGTGAGCGTCTAACTCCGCCTGCTTTAAACGGGACTGCTCTACCAAGAGGTCAAGGAGAGGGCTTCCCATGGTACCTTCTGAAGGAGAATAATGATGTAAATGATGATGGTAAATAGGCACACAGAACAATGTTGATTGACTGTAATTTCCTGACCTGCGCTCTTGGTGGCAGTACTGAGAATGTGTAGTGTGGACTCGAGGCGTTGAGCCAAAGTCAGTCGAGATGAAATGGACTCTTCACTGAGTGTGGGGTAACAGCAGAGCAGAGCCTCCTGAATACAACAACCAAACGGACTGGAAAATACCTCATCCACAGCAGCATCTGTCAACAAGGGTATAATAGTGAACAGTAGTGTCAGTAATGGTACCAAATCTGTCATCTAAAATACCAATGTGATTCAAAAAAATGATGTTACCGGTTTTGTTTGAGCCCTTATTAGTCGACGAGTGATTCAGGATCTTGCTGATCTGTTGTAAAACCATTGGAAATCCGGAGATTCCATCAGAGTGGGGCAGTTTAGGGTCCACTCTTACTCCTGAAAAATACAAAGTTAAAACAGTAAGCCAACACATTGACAACAATATATTACAGTAAGCAATAATATTCAAGAATATGTAAAACCTAAAATCTACAGTATTAGGCCTCACACCTCTCTCCTCATGGCTGCTGCTGAGCCTTCTTTCTGCAGTGTCCAGCAGCTGCCGGGACGTCCTCCAGAGCTGACAGTGGCAGCAGGCCAGGTCAAAGGCTGACATCGCGGCCGGGCTCAGCTCCTCCAGCAGGGAGTACAGGAGCCCATAGCAGTCAGCGGGGCACTGGGACAACAAATACTCCTCCTCCAGACACGGGATGGGGTGAGCCGGGGTACTGACGAGACGGTCGGCTATGTCCGAGACGGAGTAGAAGGCAACACCTAGAAGAGAATCATAGAGCGAGATGTGGGTCAAAATCAGGCTAAATCAAGAACAGTCAATCATCTGCCTCTGTTTAACCTGATCCTCTGCATCCTCTTCTCTCCACCAACTAACTTCATGTCCTCGTTCACTACATCCAAAAATCTAACCTCAGGTCTTCCTCTAGGCCTAACAGGTCAAATTTGAAAAACTCTTGATTAGGGATGTAGCGATGATGATGAATCGTGATTAAAATTCTAGGCTCATACCAATACAGACATTACCAATTTGGTTGAAATCAATTCCGATACCAATATTTTGTAAACCATTTTTGACGATTATGTTTTCTATGTTTTAAAATAACGGGAAAAAACTAAGAAATCATCATATAATATAATATAATATACAGAGTTAATATGTACAGTATAAAGTGGGACAAAATGTGTAACAATAACAATGACTTTTCAAAATGGCTTTTCTTTTTCTGGCTGTTGCGAAATATTACCAATTATCATTTTTGTACAACAGGTTAACATTGGCTATCTGTATAGGCCGATACCGATATCAGTCAACCTAGGGCCGGGGTCGGCAACTCAAAATGTTGAAAGAGCCATATTGGACCAAAAAAACAAAAAACAAATATGTCTGGAGCTGCAAAAAATGAAAAGCCTTCTATAAGCATAATAATGAAGGCAACGCATGCTGTATGCATCTATAATAGCTATATTAGCCTACTATCAAAATGACTACAAATACATAATGAGCCTTCATGATTAAATGTTCATTTTCCTGCAGCGCATC
>JAVQKC010056293.1:0-11587 GCA_036025475.1 Philypnodon macrostomus
ATATATATATATAGCAGGTAAACAAAGTATAAACAAAGTATAGTATAATCCCTAATGAGTTCTAAACCTAGGCTAACAAAGGTCTTAAAAAAAACAGGTTAAATTAGCATTTAAACTGAAAAAGACTCCTCAGTACCTGAGAGACCCTGAACTAGTGTGTACCTGCTTAAATGGCAGCTGACCGGTCAGCTCTGTGCCTAACATCACCATCCTGGCCACCCAAAAGAAGATGAGGTCACTGCCAGTCTCCAGGAGAGAGTTGGGATAGAATTGTTCAAGGTCTTTAGTCTGTGTGATCACAAAAACATAATTCAAATACATAGTAGAATGAGGTAAGTACATATTTATATGTAGAAAGCGTCTCACCTGCTTAGGCCAGCCTAGCATGGCAAAGGGAAATAGCCCAGAGGAGAACCATGTGTCCAGCACATCAAGGTCTGAAAACAGCATTACACATTTTTCTCCATGAACAGTTTACTGATTTAACAAGGCCAGACAGTATTTTAGTGCGGTGTGGAACACAAAGATCAGAAAGAATTCTTGAAAGATCAATCCTTCCTATTAGTTTCTATAGTTGTAGGTGTTTTATATAGATTTTTTTTGTCCTGTTGATTCTGTATATAAATTATGTGCAACATAAATGATGTTGTTTGCGGGAGCGGCTCACCTTGAGTCAGTGTAATATTCTGTGGTTTGACTCCATATTTGACAGATGCTCTTTGAAGGGCCTCCTGTTCACTTCGGCCCCAAACCCACTGCTGCAAAATACACACATCTTTAGCCAAAACCAGTTAGTCTGTCAGCTTTACCTGATTTAAAATAGATAATATATCAAATGTACCATTAATAACCAAATGTACAGTATGCTATGATGCTATGTTGCAATTAAACCTTTTGCTGGCATAAACTGCAAATTCTACTTCTCATATTATTGCAGTGCAATTTTGACTCTTAACTCTGTATATATTTTTCTCCCCAAAGATATATTTATGTGTTGTGACCCATTTAAGAGCTAAAACAAGTACTTATTTAAATTAGAACAAGACTTCATAATATTATCAGAAACTTCAATTGTAATGAAGGTTTTGGCATTGACAGAAATCCTAAAATCTTCACCTCTTCTTTCTCAGAGGAGTTGGGCAGCTGCACCTGGTAAGCTGGGATCTGATGGCCCCACCAGAGCTGTCTGGAAATGCACCAATCACTGTCCAGCACACAGAGAGACATTGTTAGGAGCTGTACATAAAAACAAGGCTTCATTCATCATTAGTGGTGTCATCTCAGGCCCATGTCTTGGATGTGGAGATGACACGCGGTGCCCCTATTGTCCAGTCTCATACCTGATGTTGAACAACCAGTTCTTCCATGTCTTAGTGTAAAAATGAGGGATGATCTCCAGCTCTCCATTCTCCACAGCCTGACAACAAAATTAATGTGTAAATTTGACTTACTATTTTTGTTTTAATTATAAAATAAATCCTTACCTGTATAGCTTTTGCAGCCATTTCTTTGCATCGTAGAAACCACTGCATCTTCAGGAGAGGCTCAATAATGTCACCCGAACGACTGAAGAAAAAGTAAGACTGTGACCATTTTACTTTGGTCATTTTGTAGTATTATATAGTTTATTAATACCCTGTTGTATGAGTTAGTGTTGATCCAGTACCTGCAGATAGGTAATGTCATGCTGTGCTCCTGTCTCCCCCTAAACAGCTTCTTCTCCACCAAAGCATCTAAAACACGCTGCCTGGCATCAAAGCGCTTCACTCCCTTTAAAAGGTGAAATCCAGTCATATTCCTTTATTAAACTCTGTTAGCAATTCAGTAATTCAGGATATTGTACTGCACCTCCAGCCACTCTCCACAGAGGGGCGTCATAGTCCCATCTTCTCTGATCACAGCAATGTGAGGCAACGAGTGTCTCTGGGACAACAGGAAGTCAGTGTGGTCATGGGCAGGGGTCACTTTCACTGCACCTAAATAAAAAAACACACAATATTGCACGAGTAATACTTAAAAAGGTGGACATTTTTAAAAAAGTAACCTGTTCCTAGCTGCATGTCCACCATACTGTCAGTGATAATGGGCAGGAGTCTGTTAGTGAAGGGATGTCTGCACTGTTTCCCATGAACTGCCTGGAAGAAACCAGTCAAGTTTCAAGGTTATCTAGAGCTGGTAATGTAATCAATATATGACCAACCTGGTATCTGGAATCATCAGGATGAACTGCTATAGCCACGTCTCCTAACATTGTCTCAGGACGAGTAGTGGACACTGACACCTCTCCATCTATAGGAAATAAAACAACATTGAAACAGAATCATTGTTCAAATATTTTGCCACTTAACAAATGCGCTCTACTTACCATGGCCGTCTAATGGATAAGCAAAAGTAACCATTATACCAAATTCCACAGATCGTTCATAACCGGGGACAGACAACATCGTCCTCCCAGACAGCTCTTTGGAGTCAACCTGGGCAAAAAATTATTTTGTTAAAATAAAGTGTGTAAAATTACCACTTAGAATCCCTACTGAACATGTGAAACATATGAACATATAGGTCTTAACATAACAGTTATCAAAGTTAGTACATAAATACACATATTGTGTTTCTGTGCAGATCCACTGTACTGTTTACCTCTATGTCAGAAATGGCTGACTCCAGCGCACAGCTCCAGTTGATGAGAGCCTCCGATCGGTAAATAAGTCCAGAGTCACAGAGTCTGACGAAGGCTTCTGTCACTGCTCTGCTGAAGGACTAAGTCAATCAAATAACAAAGAAGTCAACTACTGATCTGCCAGGACAACAGTCTCTAAACCATAGGTGTGTTCTTACTGGGTCCATGGTGAAGCAGGCTCTGGTCCAGTCCAGTGAAGCTCCCATCTGTCTTAGCTGATGGTAGATCTCCTCACCTTTTCTACAGGAAACCACCATATTCAAATATTAAACTGACTGTGGTGCTGATGATGAATTTGTTACACAGAACATTTGTATCGACTCACTCGTTCTTCCACTTCCACACCTCCTGCAGGAACTCCTCCCTGGTAAGATCCTGTCTTCTTTTCCCCCTTTCCCTCAAAAGTTTCCTTTCCACAACCGTCTGAAAAATACAATTACATGTTTTGTCATGTTTGACTTTATAATGAGCACTAACCAAGGGTGTGTGGACAATCATAATTGGTTGAGTGGATAGTAGTTAATAATAGAAAATATGGCTCCCAGTCAGCTGTGATTATTGATTTTTTTTTTTTTAACCCTTCATAATGCATCCCTATCTTGGGAGTAGCTCAAAGGCTTGTGTGATCCCTGGCTTGTACACAATATAAAATACATATTTTTATATGTATACTGTATCTTAACTGAAATCAAAACGTTTAACTTAGAACTACCCTATACGTTTTACAACATCTGTTATAAAAATATTTATAAGGATTCACAATAATAACACTACTGCATTGTATACTACATTGTACATTGTTTAGTAAATAGTAGTTAATACTTCATACTTGCGTTGCTATCCCAGCATGATCGCAACCAGGAACCCACAGCACTCTGTATCCTTGCATCCTCCTCCTGGCTCACAGTATGGAAATAGCACTCAGAATAGATTACCTTATTGAATAATTAATAACAATTTTACACATATGGAGATGGGAGTTACCATCGCACCAGGGCATCCTCCACAGCTACAGTCAGAGCGTGGCCCAGGTGTAGTGTACCCGTCACGTTTGGAGGAGGGATACACAGAGAGAAGGTGCGGTCCACAGCATGAGGTAGAGCATCCTGCAAACACAAGACAACAAAAATACATAGATATACAGTATGTTGATCAATTTGTCAGTACTGACACTTCATATTCAAAATAATAGAAAGAAAATGATCAAATGTAAAGATTACATTATTATAGCCCATGATTATTGTCTACTATTTAACTTTTTTGATGTTTGTGAAGGATGTTTTTAGCCTCTTTAAAAACATCCTTCACAAACATCCAGACAAATCAAAAAAGTCAAATAGACCCTTCCTATGTTTGTCATGGTTTGGGGGAGAGTCCTCTTAATTGCTCGTTAACAATATAAAAACCCTTAGAAATCACACAACGTCTGCCATTGGTGGCATAGCAGTTGTATGACGTATGGGGGCGTTTGACCGATATACACCTTGCTGTTGGGGACGACAGAGTGGGCCTAGTTTAACATATCCTCAACTCGATCCACTATCCTCTTATAGCCTCTTTAAAATGTACTGCAGCTGTTCTGTTTAAATCTTTAGTTTTAGGTAACAAAGTCTACGGTCTACTATGACTTATCCATATGTGAAATATCATTAGATAGAAGATAACGCGTTAACCCCTACAACAAGATAATTCACTAACTCTCTTTAAATATGGAAGGCCAGTAAATATGCAGACATTGATTCTTCTCCCAACAACAAATGATGTCTTTAATATCTGAGTGTCTCACAAGCTGTTCTGGTCGGAAGAACCCCTCTTTCTCCCACCACTGGTACCAACTGGATTCCACATAGTCTGGGCTATAGGCTGAAGGGAAAACTAAATGGGTGTCTGAAAAATAAAAAAAATATTATTATAATATAAATTAAAGTTATTTTATGCAGACAAACAAAGACCATATGTTTATTACCTTTCTTCGCTCCAGGCGGAGTTTGAACAGTGTACAGTACTCTCTCCTTTTCACTCCATTCAAGTCCCTCGTTTTTTGGAGCCTGAAAGCAAATTTGTTAATAGTTAAAAATACATGTCTTCAGTGAATTAATAATTTGCAATCTTCTTACCTGCTGACTGGATAGAATTGCATTTTCTCTCTCTCGTCTGCGTTTTAGTTTTTCAGCCTGAGGTCTTGAAGTTTTGGAAGGTTTGTTATTGTTGGTGGAATACAGTCTGCAGGTGCATCTTTCTGTCACTCTAAATACACGTCCAACCCTCCACATCCTCAATAACAAACTGCACATAGAACAGGAACCAGCACAAGGGTTGGCAGCTATTGTATGAAATGAGATTTAATGTATTAAGAAAATAATACCAGTATTTTATTCTGATTTTACTTACTGACTTTCAATTATGAGGGAGGACACATGTCTCCTACGACCTTTCAGCAGCTCGTTTGAAATGAAAGTGCATTTCTTAATTATCTGTATTCAAACAGAAACACATAAAAACTGTATAGTATACCTAATAAAATTGACATTCATAGTACAATTCCCGTATTCGTTTTATTGTTTAGTTGACGGACTGCTATAACTTTCCGGACAAGCGGAAGTCGTCCGTCTAAAATTATCTTCCCCTCTGACTTCAATTGTAAAGCTAAGCCATAGAGCAAACATACAGAAATATGAGCATATCCCTTTGACCTGTCAAAATAAGACACCTATATTTTTAATTAGCATACGCAAAACTACAATATACAGATTCTATTATTTGAAACCATATTCGTTTAGTCGACTATGTATACGTCTTATTTATAATATAATTCCTTGATATTACTTTATGAGTTATTGTGCAAGATTTGGTTGAAACGTCCGTAGTCAGTTTGGATTTATGTTGTGAGCTTGACGTGTGGTTCCCATCCCACCTCCATCCTCCTCCTGTGGTCTGTTTAGCATTCACGCTAACCGCCCTTAGCTCCTCATTCTGGTTGATATTTAGAAATCGAAACGCATAGTTTGTTATCCGATAACACAAATTGCCTTGTAATAGACATCATATTTTACCGACAGTTGACTGGTTGTGTTTCCCTGTTCTCTGTTTAGCTAACGTTAGCGTTAGCAGACACGGCTAAGGGATGGCGGAGGTTCCCGGGACATCCAGTGAAACGATAACGGAGACAGTACAGACGAACACCCCACCACCGCCCCAACAGGTAATCCGTTATTATCAATTTCACTTACTTAATACGCCATGTGCAATTCTTTAGTCTGTGCCTCTGGCTCCACTGTGCATGCAAACGAATGGGGAAAAAGGCCACTTATCCCCAGACACAATGTAATTACATGTACAGCATTTATAATGAGCTAGACACCGTACCACATATTCATACACAGCACGGTGTTTAATTAAACTAGTACAGTGTGTGTGAGGAATCTATGTCTACATGGCTAAATACATAAAAGTATATATGCTATGCTGTAGGTCTTTTTATCCTCATTCATTTCAGACATTTGTAGGGAACCACTGCTTTATGTTTACCCCTTTAAGTTGCCATACATATTTATTTTAATGGTGTTCAATGGACAACTATTGCAGGATTGGGCATCTGATTTTATGAATCTCAATTTAATGTAAAATGATTGCATTGTTGATGTTTCAGGAGGGCCGCAGCCTGACAATCAAACTGAGGAAGAGGAAGACAGAGAAGAAGGTGGAGTGGTCCAGTGACACAGTGGACAATGAGCATCTGGGGAGAAGGTCTTCCAAGTGTAAGTCATGACATGTACTCGATGATTACAGACTAAACTAACATGACGTAACATTGTGTATTTCCAAGGTGTACTGTAATTAGGTATATCAATTAAAATCAAGTCATTTTCTCATTCCAGCTGTGGTGCCGTTTTCATCATTATTGTATTAGCCCGCTGGCATCAAAAACAGACAGACTGTGAATAGCTATATTTAACAGCAGCTATTTTTAGGTTTATGCTTCAATCAAAGAAGTGTTGTGTCTGCGTTGTCTACAGCTACATCAGTAAGGCTTTATTCACACTGAATATAAAAGAGTGTTCCTATTGCGGGCAGTCTGCATGTTACTTATCTCACAATCATAAAAATGCATAAAACATTGGCCTTCAACAGTATTTTACATCATTGTCAGATATTATCATTGTTATTTGTAATAAAGATAATGTGGTTGTTCAATCTGTGGTGCTACTTTTTGGTTTGCACAAAGCAAAAAGAGTAATGTTGCCCTTGATGTTGACTTTCAGGTGTGTGTAGCACATTGTTGCATCATCAAATGAAAAAATAGGTCACTATTTATATTTTCCTATGTCATGATTTCTTTATCGTTAATGACCATAAACAGGGGAAGCATGGTAGCAGAGTGATTAGTGCTCCTGCCTTTCAGCAAGGTGGGATTGAATATCAGCCCAGAATCTGCTTGATCACATGTGTGTCAGCCTGACACCTGCTTTTGTTTATGGTTTATCCTGTCTAAGGCCCATAGTTGCTGGGATAGACTTTAGTCACTCACAACTGATCACCCTGGCAAAGTTTTGACACTTTTATTTGTTGCATTCCCAGGTTGCTGTGTCTATGAGAAGCCCAGACAGTTTGGTGAATCTTCTTCTGAGAGCGAGGGGGACGAGGATGACGAGGGCTGCGGCAGTGCACACTGTATAATGGGACATGGCAGGAGGGGCCACGGGCACTCGGGGGGCCCGGGAGGGAACACAGCGCCCCCTAACTCTGGAGGAACGCACTCACATTGAAGAGAGAGCACACATGACTACATCACAACACTGCACTCGAGTTTTACTTTTCATACTTCTATCATTGAGGGCAGGCAACATCCATACACAATATCAAATTAAAATAGTGTTGTGCTTTAACAGCCAACGCTTGGGCCATTTAGTGTGAGCTGCATTTGTGATATTGAATAACGTGTTTCAGGGCTGCACAATATTTTAGAATCACATATTATGACATAATTATGCTCAATAATCCCTGAAAGGGAACAGCCAAGGGGGGGAAAACAGACTAAAATGTGGCTGTACAATGTCTTCATTTGATGTAAGGTGTGTAATATTGTATAGCTCTAACATTTTGGATGTTGGAGAAAGAGAAGTCACTTTAATCCTACTCCAGTTTTATCTTGCTGCAAATCATTTTGTGAGTAAAATTGGTAAAGTATGTTTTTATGTATATTGGCATTTATCACTTAAATTTTGAGGTGCAGCTTAACTAACAACTGCTAATAGGATGTATAACCAAGTTATACATAAACTAATTTGGGCTGCACTATTTTACAATATGTCATTACAATGAACATTGCAATAAGAATCTGACTTGCGATAACTAGATTTTTATTTGTAGTGAAATTATAAATTAGATTTTTTTTAAATCTAAACCATATTATATTACAATCTGTGATATATTGTGCTGCCCTAAAACAATATACAAAGTATCTAAAGCATGAAATGAATCAGAAATTTCCAGTCTTAGAGTAATGCTTCTAAACATGCAGTAGATGTCATAATCTCTAGTAACATACTTTAAGAATTAATTTTAGCAGCAAATGCAAGATGGTCTTTTGGCCATGAAGCACTGCCTGACCGTGTGCTATCATGGTCATGTATAAATATTATTATTTATTTTCTGATTTTACTCTGAACCAGGTGATAATTGACGTGCAGTGGACTTTGTAAGAGTTTGACAGAAGTGAAATGTTTTAGCTGCTTTCATTTTTGGAGATACAGTATTTGCCAACTTGGGACATTTGCTTTAAGAAAACAGTGTCACGTTCATTGATGCGCAGGGTATGTGTGAAAATAGAAGAAACACGGCTGGGTTTGCCATAAAATCAACCCAGACGCTTCTTCCAGTTTTGTTCAGTGGAGTTTGTCAGCTCAGATTAAATTAATAATTATGTATAATTAATTATTGCAATTAATAATGACATAAACAACAGTATGCATCTTTAAAGATATCAATACACCAGTCATTATGACCACCAATATACTAATTTACGCACACATTTCTTTATTGTGGAATAAAGTGGGTGGGATATATTAAGCAGCAAGTGTGTTAAAAGGAAGAGGGGATTTGAGTGAGTTTGACAAGGGCCATATAGTGTCACTATATGAAACTTTATGAAAACCTAGATAGTCCTAATATATGCCTCATCATTGTATAGAGCCCTACAATAACTACTACACATTATTAATAGACATCCTTTAGTCACAAAGTATTTGGCTGATGCTGTAGGGCTATAAAACAATACTTTGAGCAGGGCTGCAAGAAAAATAAATACTGGTAAAAATATTACCAAAGCGAAATGGCATATCCCTGAACAACAGTTTAATATATCAACAAATTTACACCCTGTCAACAAATTGGTCAGTATTGGTGGCAGAGTACAAACTTTGTGTGGTTTTCAATGTGGTGATGATCGCTTGACCCAAATTCTTTTCAGCGCAGGTTCATTTACATTTTCATTGGTTCTAAAAGATGCATTGTGTTGCTTTATGTTCTAATTTCTTTCACATCAAATAAATCCAAGACAGATCAAAATTTTTTTAATCAGACGCCTCTAATTAGATTCTACGCTGATAAATGAAGCAACAAATGACCCTATTCAAAATGCATACTATAATGCAGTATCTCTGTTCAAATCAATGTGCTGTTGTAAAATTGTCAGAGCCATAGTGAAAAACAATTTGTTAGATGGAAGCACATTAACAGATTGAGTGATTACATTTGCTTGATTATTCTCACTCATTCATGTTTAATAGGGCAATCCCTCTAGTGTTAATTTTGGTGCGGCTTCTGTTTATTTGCTTAATGGGGAAATCATTTGATGCACTGAACATTGTATAAAAAAGTGGACAGATAAAGATGTGCATGACATCTGGATTGTACTCATGTTTCAGCTTTTGACCAAATCTTCCACATTCATATTAAGAATGAATTTTCTTTCTTCAATGTAAAGTCACGTCTGTTTCCACATGGGCACTGTTTCCTGTATGATCTGTTATATATGTACATTGTTCTTGTGCTGTAACGCACCTTTCTGTATATACTGTTGAGCTTATGAGAGCAATTTAATGTGAATTAAAGTTTTCAACTGCGATTACAGAGAAACATGGAGTTGAGGCTGGGGTAATCTTAACACTTAAAGACAGACATTGAGAATCATTTTCATCAGAAGTCGCTATTCTATTCACCTAATATGAATCAAATAATTTCTGCCTCCCTCTAGTGGTTAACAAGGGTTTCACTATGACAGGAAGAAGTAATGCATTTCTTATAAAACTTAATTTGTCAGCCAGTATTAATGAAATATTTCAGTTAACATTTACTAAATTATAAAGTCGTTGTATTCTATTTTAACTTTGTCCAACTGGTTTGCACATTGGAGCTAGATTAACCCTGTCATTAAGTATTCCACAGATGCCTTGAACTGCATCATCTATTTATAAAAAGTTTTCCTTTGACCACGCCTACAATAAAAATGAAAATTAAAGGCACACTGTCCAACATGCATGCATTAGTACAATTGGTTAAATTACCCTTGAATGTAAGTGAGAGTGAGACCATGCATACAACCTGATAATAGTTTTATTGAAGAGATTGGAGGTGATACCTCAGTGTAATCAGTTCAAAGTGGCGATAAGTTCAATGTACAGTAGTAACTCTCCCTGCCATGAGAGTACCAGGAGTACTACTTCTGAGGGTGATACAGCACTTGTCGAACACACAAAAATAGCTTCAAAAAAAGCCCTGTGATAAGGGTGATACATCTGCAATGACATCGAAAGAGACAACATAAAGAGTACATATTTAATGTCGTGTCAAGCAAACAATCTCTTATGGATGGGCAAGGCAGCCATTGTGTTAAAAAATGCGCTGTCAGCCAAAAGAAAAGACATCTTAGTGTTTGTAAATGTGCTATTAAAGCATTCCGCTAGTGGTCAGCACACCAAACTGGAAAAATAGTGATGACGTCATAACCTGTGGGAGCAAGTGTGTTTTGGGTATTTAATAATCCTGTTCCACTTCTGAACAAATAAATTAGTATTCTTAATGGTCGGGGTTTTTAAATACTGCTCTGAAAAAGTAGGATAATCAAAATAACCTTCATGTCCATACAGTTTTGATTGCCCCATGCAGCATGGCTAAACTCTGAGTGTGCTGACGTAGGAAATGTTACAAAGCAACCAGCCAAACCCATTTGGCATAATATAAAACTTTTCATTTAATTTAATTGCAGAAATGTTTGTTTGTATTGTTAGCTCAACCTTATTAGATATTTCCTATATAATAAAAGTGACCACTGAGCTTACTGTACAATCATGGCAGCAATACTTCTCCATATTCACATTCTCACAAAACAAAATATGTATTCTGTAGACATGCTACAGAGAAAATCAAGTGAACAGTGCAAACTATGTGCACTTACAAATACGAAATTAAACTTTTGGTCATATTTGAGTGCCATTACCTTGGAAATGGTAAGTGTGGCATACATTCTTAAAATATGTTCACAATCAGAAATAACATGGCACGTGTAATAAATCTCACAATCAGTAATACAATTGCTGTAGTGTCTAAATGTGCTCTCAGTTTGGTGGATTTACATATACAAATACAGGCTACTGCTCTGCACATAGTTGTAAACATTGCGAGCTGCTGTCGTCATGGGGCTATCTCAACATTCAACTCAGTATCACAAGTATGAACAAATCCCCAACCTTTGATGAATCACCCCTCTATCTGAATAGTCGAGAAATAACCAATGTACAGTGAAGAAAACAAGTATTTGAACACCTTGCTATTTTGCTATTTCTCCCACTTAGAAGTCATGAAGGGGTCTGAAATTTTCATCGTAGGTGCATGTCCACTGTGAGAGAG
>JAVQKC010056300.1:0-10251 GCA_036025475.1 Philypnodon macrostomus
CACTCAAGGCCTTCATACAGGCCATCATCAGTGGCTATCTGGAGGGATACAGAGGAAAGAGGAAAGGTTGTGGGAGACCTTCACCTGAAACAGCACAACTTCCAGAGAGACTCACAGAACGCCACTGGCTCAGTGAGACCCAGAGCCGGCCGGTGATGTCTTATATTGGTTGTGATGGTTTTGGTATTGCATATGATTGTATTATTATTATTGTATCAATGTTGACAATGTTCTGTAATAATCATTATTTAATATATTATAGTATCTCCTCCTGCCCATCAGCACCATCTCCTCCTGCCCATCAGCACCATCTCCTGCCCATCAGCACCATCTCCTCCTGCCACACCTCACTCACAGCTGCAAGCTGTTTGTAATCATCCTTCTCACTGCTGGGCACACCTGGGTCTTGTTTACTCTCATATAGCAGTGTATATAAGCCTTACACTTAATCGCAGACTTTACCAGATCGTTTGTCTACATATGTTGATGAAGAACCAGCTCTGCAAGAGTTCTACCAACTTCAGTGATTTGGCCTGTTCCTTCTCCAAGCTCCTCTCACCTGCCGCCTCTTGGTCGACGCTCGACCCACCTGCCGCCTCTTGGTCGACGCTCGACCCACCTGCCGCCTCTGGGTCGACGCTCGACCCACCTGCCGCCTCTGGGTCGACGCTCGACCCACCTGTTGCCTCTTGGTCGACGCTCGACCCACCTGCTGCCTCTGGGTCGACGCTCGACCCACCTTCCGCCTCTGGGTCGACGCTCGACCCACCTGCCGCCTGGGTCGAAGTCTCCAGTCTCAACTACATTGCTTCTTAAACTTGCACTTGCATAACCAAGCATTGTGCGATTGAGTCAGAAGTCTCGTTCCTTTACAGTACTTTGCTAGGTGGGTACTCTTCTGTTATTCATACAAATCTCAATGTTAAATGTAACTACCAACCCCCCTGTGCCTATAAAGAATATTTTAAGATGGTGTGTTTCAGAACACTTATGGAGATTCGACTGTTCTAAATGTAAAAATGTGATGTGAAATAAACCACACATGTTGAATACAAAACGGGCATTAGTTCATTCAAGACACCCCCTCCACCCCACCTGGACAAAGAGGCACTGTGTAAAGTTGGGATGGAGAGATAGACATGGCGCTTTCATCAGTCACATCTCGCGGTGGGAGGGGGCACATCTCGCGGTAGGAGGGGGCTGAAGCGGCAGCGCCAGCCTCCAGCGCGGAGAAACGGAGACAGTAGACGGCACTCACTCTCCGCACACGCACCTGACCTGCACACTGACTGAGGCAGCATGCTGAAGGCGTGAGGAAGTTCTTTCAGCTCTTTGCGTTTTTAGAGCGATTCCGGACATCACCTCAAGCCAAAATGCATGTGATGAAACTCTAGCTTTGGTGAGTTGATAGGAGAGATACGACGGAACTAGGCGTTTCTTCTACTTCTTTATTAAACAACTGCGCGAGGACAACTTGGTGGAGCATCAATTATCACATTTCACGAGATCTCTTCGTCGTTCTTCTTTTACGCACGCATTTCTTCTCCTTTGGACTTGCTCAGAACAACAGCTTACCTGCCTGGCTTCATCCAGTGGGGACCGGGAATAAAAGAATAGTAGTAGTAATAATAAAAAAGAAACATACGCGTTTCGCCACAGGACAAGACTGGACCTGCCCAGGATGCTACTCCAGCACAGAGCCAACTAGACACTCCACTCAACCGCTGCCAACATGTTCAGCCGAGGTAAGGTCCACGGCGCTTTCATGTGTCCTGCTCGTGAGTTGTACGTGTTTGTCTGAGTTCGGATAAAGTGGTTCGGATTTCTTTACAGGCTTGCGTACAAGATCTTAAAGGGTCTGCGTTGACAGCGTGGCAGTTGTAGTTTATGTAAAAGGCTACTTGGGCTAAAACGATTAAATATTTATCTACTTCATGTACAAATATTCTTAAAATAGCGAGCCGCTGCCGCAGTGCAGTTCGTGGGGCTCGGACTCGGTCTTGTTGCTCAGATAAAATTGGATGATCGTAAACGGAGATTACGGGTTGGGGAAAAGTTAACAGTTGTGGTTTAATTTCAAAACTTAACTGAAGTGGTTTGTGGTCCGTGTGCCCTAACCTGTTCGTGTCGGTGTGACACAGCAGTGTGGAGCCTACAGCCGGGCAGTGGGACCGTGTGCGCCGGGGGAGAGCTGTCTCCTGGGTGCGTTGTCTGTGGAGGCAACATGGATGAAGTTTTCACTCGCTGACCTTGATACTGTTTGATGACACCCTTCTCCCTACAGCCTTTCCGCAAACACGGGCGCAGACGGCAATTACTCTCAAAAGGGATTTCAGCAATGAATCATAACAACCTCAAAGAGTGGTCCTATTTGTGGAGAGGTGACTCATCTGCCAATACCATTAATAGACCCCCTTTTTCAAAAAGGCAAGCAGCCAGTGGAAGGCCCGTTTCAGTTTCCTACAACCCAACAAAACAAGCTACAAATGAGAATTATTGATAAATGGTTAAAAAATGTAAAGAACACATTTTTACAGTACTAAAACAAGCACTATTTTGATTTCAGTGATTATGATTTGGTTAATTATTACTCATGCGTAAACATTAGTTTGTTTGAAGTTAACTGACCATGAGTTGAGAGTATGTTTTCTATCCACCCTCATGAGATGTACTTTACTGCACCATGCATAAAAGTTACATACATAAACCATTGGGATATATAACAATTAAGCTTATTATAGCAAAGACAATCAATGTTATACAGTTCTTTACCATCATCCATTTTACCCAATTCAATTTAAAGCTTTGGTTTACTTCATTAGACTTACAGCCAGCCCATTGCTTTCATAATTTCAGTCATACTGCCATTGGATATGTTTGTGCAGCGCTAATCACCAAATCACAATTAACATGAAACAACCCATTTCACTCATTCTCCATCGCAGATTGCTATGAACTCATATTGTAGTATATTATCAGAAACTGTGTGTAAGCCACCCTCTCAAGTTTTCATTACACGAACATGGAACAGCATCCCCTGATGGAGACACTGCAAGTCTGTCATTTGTCATTTGTCTGCAGTCCGGCGCACAGACATGGCAGCCTTGTACATCATTATCTATTAAGCTCACTTGCTCTGGCCTGAGCGGGGCACTAGCTGGGCCATCCACTCGTTATGGCTGGGACCTAATGGACTTGACACAGGGCTGATTAGTGCTGTCAGAGCGTCTGTATGACAGAGCAAACCCGGAGCCTTTGTTAGCTTGAAGGAGACCGGGTTTAATGCTGTAATTTCAAAACAGATCACACCCCCACACTTTGTGTATCTCCTCCTACAAATATGTGTCTGTCAAAAACAATAGTACAGTGGTGTGTAATTGATTACCTCTGCCAGAGTTGCACAGTATATTGCACATTTATTCTTATTATTGCCATATTGCAAATGGTGTTGTAGCCAGATAAACATGTGTCAGGTCGGTTATTGTAAATGAGAATGGGTTAAATAAAGAATAAACAAACAATAAACTATAATATATATATTTTCATTTATTCATTTCTTGAATCAGGTGTCAGTTAAGTCATGCTTTAGCCTTAGCCATAGTTATTGCACGTTTTTCATTTTGCAGTCCCAATTCCTGCTAAATTATCATTTTGCCAGCATGGAATTGTTAGTTGGTCGGTTAACTCAAGAATAAAGGTCAAATTTTTCAGTAAAAAAAAATGATACATTTTTGTGTAAATTCTATTTATGGGATCAAGGATATGTTTAGGATTGTGTTGTGAGATAGAGCCAGCAATACTATCTTCACCCACAAGGTGGAAGTAAATAGGGAAAGGTCCAAAACCTTAGTTAAAGTTATAATAAAATACATCCTCATGACTTTATTTGGTACTCCTGTAATTCCTCCCCCGTCCTCCCCCGTCCTCCCCCGTCCTCCCCCATCCTCCTCCGTCCTCCTCCCTCCTCCTCATATGTCTCTGTCAGTAGCAATAGTAAAATGGTGAGTAATTGTGCGGGCCGCCCGAGATATAGTTATCTGTGACTGTCACCTTTTGCCACAATATCTCAACACTGGTCTGAAAATGAAAAGGGGCCGAGTTGAGGATGGATAAGTGTTTTTGTGTAATGAAAACTGCCTCTCCCTTGCTCTCTTTGTCTGTTTCTCGACTATCTCTCCGCTTGGTCAGTTCCTGCTGCCAGCCGGAGCCGGTGAGGAGAGGCCTGGCAGGCTGATTGGCGACGAGCTGCTCCCTGCTTTTGGGAAGATGCCCGAGCTTTGTTTCCAGCTTGTTTGAAGCTGGATTTGTTTCCCTTACTTGACTTCGCCTCATAACTTACCAACATGGCTGTAGTGTTGAGGTCAATGAGGTCCAGATGTCAGTGTTTCTACTACTATGTTTAATTTAGCTTAATCTAAGGACTACTATCAAGACCGAAGACAAATTGTTTTAGATCAAGGACTAAACCTGGGCTAAACCAGGGCTAAACCCAGACCAAAGTAAGGACTAAACCAAGACTAAACAGAACCACACTAGGGCTAAAACAGGACTAAACCAGGGCTAACCTACGACAAACCCAGGACTAAACAAGGGCTAAACCAGGACTAAACCAGGGCTCACCTAGGACAAACCCAGGACTAAACAAGGGCTAAACCAGGACTAACCTAAGACAAACCCAGGGCTAAACCAGGACTAAACAAGGGCTAAAGCAGGACTAAACCAGGGCTAACCTAAGACAAACCCAAGACTAAATAAGGGCTAAACCAGGACTAACCTAAGACAAACCCAGGACTAAAGAAGGGCTTAACCAGCGTTAACCTAAGAACATAATACAGCACACATATCGATGTTGAGCCGATATATCTGTGCATCACTGTAAAGTACTAAACGGAACCTTATCAAGACTAAACAGGAGCTAACTAAACCAGGGCCATATAAGACAAAGCCAGGACTAAAAAGGGACTAAACCAGGATTAAACCAGGACTAAACTAGGGCTCAACAAAGACAAAACCAGAGCCACACCAGGACTGAACATAATACGGCACACAATGGCCACTCGGGTAGATTTTTGTCACATGACTCACATCCTCAGCCTGCTCACCCGTTCTGTCACTTCTGTCACACCTTCTATTGTTGAAACCACTTTTCTCTGTTACTTCTCTCAATCCTGTGATGGAGCCAACACATTTTCTGTTTGGAATTTCACTGCTACGTTTTATGCATACTCTATTAATAGGTATAATGAATAATTTACACCATCAAGAGCAAGCAGTGTGTTTGTCATGAAAAGCACAGCGGTTTTCTCTAAAAGCATAGCAAAAGGCAAGCCATTTATTACTCAATCTGAGAGCTGCCATACGTCAACGTTCGTCTTTAAAAGCTCAAGGTTATCTTCATTTTCAATATTCTAATTAAAACCTCAAGATATCTTACTACCATTCAAAAAATTGAGAACTGTCAAATTTGTCAATTAAGTTCTGTCTGTGAATTATTTAGACACTATATCAAGACTGGAAAATTAAAATGTTTTTATGTGAATTACTGCAAAATGCATGGCTATAAAATACATTCAGTTCAGGCTTTTGTTTTATATCCAATATGACAATTTTAGACTTAAAGCTGTAGTCTGGAGGTTTCTCAAAATAAGAGACTGTTCAAATACATACAACTATCTGGAGAATATGGAGAAATTAGCACTAGCCCCAAAAATCACAAAATGCAAATAAACAAGGTGGCTTTGTTAACAAACAACATATCAGCTACACGCATGTAATGTCAGAGCCTGGTTGGAAAACATTTGCAAAGTTACCAACGCTGAGCCTTTTATTTAATGTAGCGTTTAGCATAAAATATTAGCATTGAGCTAAAGGCAAAATGAAATTGGTTTCTTGATTTGTAGGTTTTACTGGATAAGTACTTACAGTAGGCAACAATAGTTTGTCAGTGTATGCTCCATTCATATATATATATATATATATATATATATAAATTCACTTTAGAAAATGTATCTGACTTCTGATGTTGAAGCAAACAATTCAGAGTTATTTTTAACAAACATATCGACAACATCCATTCAGACATTTGCCTTCAAGCCACGTACCCCCTACTGACACGCCCTTTAAAGATGTGTTTAACCACGACACATCAAATAAAATAATACTAAGAATATTATAGCAGTTAATTCTTTCTAATCTACCAACATGTATTAACATGTTCCAATATTAGTGAGCACCACCAGTTTACTTTGATATTTATAGTGAATATATTACCACAATTATTGTTACGTCAGAGCTTCAAGTGGACAAAAAAGGGCACTGGGACTCAGCTAACTAATTAAATAAGTGAATTATATCTGTTTCACCATTTCATATCTAATTAGTTTTAACAAAGCTTCAAATATTTTTTTATAATAGTTTTACTGTATTCAAACTCTTAGTGATCGTGTGGGCCCTGATCCATCATTTGGGAACCACTCCACTAAACCACCTGTCTTTTTGGGAAACAGTCATATTCTTAATATATATTACACTCTGGAGTTAATGCTTACTTTGGTTAACCTACACACATATCTCACACAACCTCTGCCGAAATCAACAGCACCTTGTGATAATTACAGCCACTTTCCTCACTTCTTTCGAGAGAATGAGATCAAAGGAGACGCATGACACTGTTTCATAAAACAAGCCAGGCCTTTTGCCTGAAACCCTAACGGCAGAATGACATACGGAGAGATGAGGATGAGGATGTCCAACTGGGAGGAGACCCAGGAGAAGACTTAGGACCTAGGGATTATATCTCTCAGAATTGCCTGGGAATGCCTTGGAGTCCCCCCGGAACAGCTGAAGGAAGTGTCTGGGGAGGGAGAAGTCTGGGCATCTCCGCTTAGACTGCTGCCTCCCCGACCCGGCCCCGTATAAGCAGAAGAAGATGGATGAATGTAGATATAATAAAAATAAAATTGCCTGTTAGCCCACTACCTTTAGCTCTAGTTCACTGATCAGTATGATGGTAAAACTGTATTACTGTCCATTCAGATTATAGCCTCAGTTTTGCTTCAGGCACACTGGCTCTTCTAGAATAAATCCAGGAATGTCAAAACTAGTATTTCTCTTCTCAATACATGTTCTTAGTTCATATCATTTAAAATAATACATTCAAATTATATTATAATGGTGTTTAAACCAGGAGGGCCACAACAGTCTCTATTTATGGGAAACACTAGGTTACTAATGCTTAACTAATGGTTAACTAATGCTTAACTAATGGTTAACTAAATTATCCTAACTACTGTTGTAAATAGTTTGCAGTAAAGTGACATCACGATCTTATATGTAACACAATTTACAATACAAAAATCTAATTAAATTAATTAAATAATAAAATACATACATTATAAACCCTTTCTCTGTTTATGTCAAATTGTAGAACATGTACTTGAAACAGACCATAATGTATTTTCAATCGAGAAAAGTCTAATTTAAAATGTTCTGTTAAACAGTTGGGTGTTATTCTTATTTTGAAAAATGTGACACACACAAGCGTGTATAGTTCCCTGTCGATGTGCAGTACTTCGTGCATGAAGTTGGACCGGGCCCGAGTCACTAAAAGGAAGAATACACACACTGTCATGTTGTAGCCGGGAGAGATGAGTTGGAGACGGGGTAAAAGATGGAGGCTCAGGAGCTAGAGCCCGAAGACGAATTGGAACTGTGTGCAGACTCTGGGCTTATTGCTTTGTTTAGTTAATGTTAATCCACTTGTTAAAACGTTATATTTGCTCCTGTCACACACACTGGCTGTGAGCCACTCTCAGTGGGGATCTGTGCTGGTCTGAGCTAGCCGCTGTCAGTGCCACTATCCTCCACCTCTCCTTGAGCCAGCTCCCTCAGATGAACGCGCAGATATAAAAATCACGCATCTCAGTCGAAACCCAGAGTTTTTGGAAATCTACACTTGAGAGAATTTTCATAAATGGATAAAAAAAATTACATCATCAATGAAATGACCAGAGACTGTAGGTCACCTCTGGCTCAAAGAGATGATTACAAACTTTGAACTACAGGCCAGGGGCACAGGAGAGGGCAAACTACAGGCCAGAGACACAGGAGAGGGCAAACTACAGGCCTGAGACACAGGAGAGGGCAAACTACAAACTACAGGCCAGGGGTACAGGAGAGGGCAAACTACAGGCCAGGGACACAGGAGAGGGCAAACTGCAAACTACAGGCCAGGGGCACCGGAGAGGGCAAACTACAGGTCAGGGAGACAGGAGAGGGCAAACTACAGGCCAGGGAGACAGGAGAGGGCAAACTACAGGCCAGGGAGAATAGAGAGCGCAGATTAATTCACGCACCAGGATAAGATTGAGCCTTCGGACGAGATGGAGGCTTTTAGGTTGGATGACGACAACCTCCAGTCTCCACCAGCCAAGTGCCCAGCAGCAGCCCCTGACCCGTCCAAGCAGGTCCAGGAGCTCAGACTGCAGCTGGAAAAAGCACAGGTCACTGCTCAAAAAGCACAGCAAGACCTTGAGCAGCTGCAGACCAGAGTCAAAAAGTAGGGTGAAGAAAAATGGAGACAGCTTAGATTAAACCGATTGCAGTCCTGTCAAAGAATATCTATGGAACAAAGTTATAATACTTTAAGGCACTGGACGAGGCCAAAACAGAGGCCCAACAGAAGGCCCATGGGCTGAAAATTGAGCTGGCAGAAGTGAAGGATGCCTACAAAGAGAGGTGTAAGAAGCGTTCGGCCATTCAAAGTATCAGGGAGCTGGAGGATTTGAGGGAGCTTCTCGAGAATGTGAAGCTCCAGACCAATTGCAGAGTGGTGATATGTGAAAAAGAGGTACTCCAGTCCAAATTAAATAAGATTCTTGAAGAAAATTCTGATCTCAAACTACTGTATGGCGATGATAAACCTGATAAAAGTAATACGTATGGGGCTGATTTCATGGAGTATGACTACATGGAGCGTGACTACATTGAGCAGTTGAAAGGCCACGCCATTGTCAGGAGGCTGACGAAAGAGAAGGAGCAGCTCCAGACCAGCTTAAAGGACCAGGCCCTAGCATTGTGTGATCTCCAACAACAGTTAGAAAAGGTTGAGAAAGCTTTAAAAATAAGTAGTTCTGCTCTACAATGTAGCAGGGAGCTGGAGGACCAGAGTAAGAGCGGTGGAGGATGAGCAAGAGGAGCTCCAGACCAAATTTAATGACGCACTCAAAGAAAACGCTGTTCTCAAACTACAGGCTAAGGAAGTGGAAAAATCAGAGAAATCACCACAGAGAGCAGAATAATGCCACTGAAGAGGCCCAAGTCTGTGTCATGAAGCTGGAAAATGAGAAGGAGCAGCTCCAGATCACCCTGAAACAACAGCTCCAAACAATCTCTGATGTAAAAAAACAAATTAGAGAAAGAGCAGGAGAAACAGGACCTTAAAATTCAGGTGGCAAAACTGTAGGATGCTTGCAACCAGAAGAATAAAAATAATTCTACTCCTCAATGCATCAGGGAGGGACAACATGAGAAGGAGTAGCTGCAGACCAGCCTGAAATATATTAAACAACAGTTAGAGAAGGACCAGGAGGAGAAATGGGGCTATAAAACTCAGGTGGAAATACTAGAGAATGCCTACAATGAGCAACTACGGCAATTAGAGAAGAAGCAGAAGGAAAGCTGGCAAAACAGGAGGATGCTACTGTGGAGGCTCCTATCAGTGTGAAAGAACTGGAGAATGAGAAAGCTGATTTAACCAAACTGAAAACGAAAAGCTCCAGATAAGACAGATAAAAGATCAGACACAAGCTAAGATCCAAAAGCTGGAGAAGGACTATATATCATAAATTAGTTGGAGGGAGCTAAAACTGAAAACAAAATGCTCCAGATCAGCCTGTCAAAGCAGCTCCAAGCTAACTCAGGTCTGAAACATCAGCTAGCGAAGGGCCAGGTGGAGAAACAGGGCTTTAAAATTCAGCTGGTACAACTGGAGGACATCTACAGTAAACAGAGGAACGCTACTGTGGAGGCTCAGGTCAGAGAGAAGGAGCTGGAGAACAAGTTTCATCAAACAGTTGGAAGGAGCTAAATCTGAGAACAAAACTCTCCAGATCAGCCTGACAGAGTTGACTCTAAACTTAACCCTTTGGGCGCCACATTTTTCAGCCGTTTCAAAAATCCAAATGACACTTTTTGTATATTTTTTTAGTGTGGTATATCTCATTACATGGGACAGGACATAGACCGGTACCA
>JAVQKC010056307.1:0-14633 GCA_036025475.1 Philypnodon macrostomus
GCCAATGTGCCCTCCCTGAGTCACAGAGAGCAGAGAATAATCCCGCCTACGCAAGCGCGCACACACAGACACACACACAGACACACACACACACACACATGTTTGCCTGTACTGATCACATTGACTGTTATTTTTTAGTTGTATGATGCTCTAATATTATTTTGTATTGAATTGAGAACAGGAACAAACACATGCATGTTGAATTCTTCAAACATGCATGTGCTGCATTTCTTTCGGTGAGACTCGAGTGCGCGTGTCTCTTTAAGGGCGTGTCGCGGTGAGTTGGTGGAGGACCGTGGCAGAGTGAGCGCTCCGTCCGCCCGGTGTCACACTCGTTCATGACTCGGTGGATCTCGGTTCCGGTGTGCACGAGCCTCATGAGACGGAACATGGACTGGGAGCGCGCGCACATCAAGTCCTCCTCACGCACGGGACGCACGCGACGCACGGAGGATCTTTGAGCGAACGTCACTCAGGTGAGGTCTCTCTGTTACCTGTGCGCTTCCGTCTGGGGTTAGTCCTGCTGTAGACCCGGTTCAGTCCTGGTTCAGTTCTGGTTAAATCCTGGTTTAAGGAAGTTATTCAAGAAATCTACATCCTCATTCACAGCGTCTTATCATAGCGATCTCTCAGCCATACCTGGACAAATAGGACTAACCCAGGACTAACCCAGGACTAACCCAGGACTAACCCAGGTCTAAACCAGGACTAACACAGGTCTAAACCAGGACTAACCCAGGACTAACCCAGGACTAACCCAGGACTAACCCAAGTCTAACTCAGGATTAAAAAAATGTTAGTGTTGGAACATTTTGTCTTCTTTAGTAAGTAACATGTAACACATTTTGCTTGCTTTTTGGTCATCTGTCCCAAGTGATGGATAATTGTCTGTTATTTTGGTAGTTTACCTTTTTTAGTCATTGATTTAGTCCTTGATATAGTCCTTGATATAGTCCTTGGTTTAGTCCTTGGTTTAGTCCTCAGTTTAGTTCTGGCTTTGGCATAGATTACAGCAACTTTTTATAGATAAATAGAACAAAGTGCCAAAAACATAGTCCATTTTGCCTACAGGTTGGTAATCTGGCCAAGGTGGAGGATGACGCTGCGGCCTGGGTGATCTCATGGCTCCTCAGAGGAGACATGGACTGTGTCATCACCACCACGACAGCAGCTGCTCAGAGAATCTACCACGACACTGGGGGCAGGCAGCAGGTCATGCCCCTAGACACCATCAATGCCCATTGTAGAAGGTAGGTGGTTTACACAAACAGGACCACCATAGATTTATTTGATTGTTAACTAGAAGAAGCACAGGGAGGGCACAGACCTATAACAAGTTATTGGTCCTATCTTAGATCTTAGTAAATAAACGTATGTAACTTTTACAAACATTGTTGTATTGACCCAATGTAACATTTGTGCGCAATGATGAGCTGAATGTAATGACGTATTAACATAACTGCTATCTTTAAAAATGTCTCTCTGGCGCCACCTACACAGTTACCATGGGGCCGTGAATTTTAGTTTGTTGTAGATAAATGCTGTTTGGTACACAGACCTCTGTAATGTAACTGAACAAAAAAGTCTATGATGACCACGCCCCCTCTATAACAGTATTATATAAACCTAACAAAAACATTTGTTTGTCATAACCCCATGAAACCACAATTTACGGTAAATTTGTGATTTTCAAACAATTCTAATTCTTATATTTAGTTCTGACTGAAGTGATCCCTTCTTTAGGCCTGAAAAAAAATACTATATTTACAAACAGAGTCCCAGCGCCCCCTACAAACTTATAATGAGATCTAGAAGGGTTTTTCTCTTGCTCCTAGGAATATTTAAAATAGTTTTTTGCATTTTTTGCTTTGTGATGAGTAACAAAACGGGTCAATGGGGACCGTGCCCTTTCTAGGATTATATTTGCCCCCGGCGGTCGTGTGCCCCCGGCGATCGTGTGCCCCCTGCGGTCGTGTGCACCCCAAGGGCAATTATCGCTACTTGCGGCTTTAATTGTTAGTTGTTTTCTGTTCTCTTTCAGACCATTTCCACCATTACCACACATAAGAAATGGCATTAATCTTTTTGATCCTATGGGGAACCCAGTTTATGTTGTAGATGTTCTCATTTACCCTCAGCATCAGATTGACTGTGCGACTGGTGAGCTATAATCCTATTCCTATTGTAACATTTTTCACTATGAGTATATTCCTAATCTAATATATATAAACATGGATGTTTAGCATAATTTCAGCAGCCCTAACAATTTGACACTTGATTTATCTGCAGTGTTCCGAAACCTTATAGGAAAAACCATTTTGATTGACGACCTGGACACTGGTAATAAGTACAGAAGAATGGTAAGTAAATGTAATTGATAGTAATTAGTGATGCACAGATATATCGGCTCAAGAAATTCCATATCGGTGGATCCCTAATAGTAATGAATACCTAACGCTTCACTTTTCAATCAGAATGTATTTATTGGTTTCAGTTGGTGCAGAACAACATTTCATGCCCCACCATCCTCACGAGACAGGGCGACCAGATCAGCAGCAAGGGAAAGTTTGGAGGAGCCCAGAATAAAGCACCGCCCATGGGCCAGTTAGACTTGTTTGGTGCCCCCTTACCCGAACGCTACCACCAACTACAGCATCACATTGGTACAGTATCATATCAACTACTTTAGTTCTGCTTTTACCAAAAAGAAACAATCACCTTTTTATTATTAGTAAAAACTGTTCATTTTTTCTAGCTGTACAAAAATTAATGTTTTATGTAGAATTAGGGTAACCAGATGGCCCACTTTGTTTGGCATTCCACAAATTAAGTGTGTGTACCTCATTTTGACCTATACCAGCACAAACATTTTATTTATCTATCTATTTATTATTTATTGATTAATTGATAAAGTCCACATTGTTCCGCTTTGTCCCAATATTTATGTCCCACATTTGGCCCCTTGTGAGCTGGTCACCTGGTTGTTCAGCCTTTGTGTCCAGTTTAGGAACAGAATCTCTGGTGGTTGTCAAACTGTTGTACAGGGACCACTGGTGGGCTCTTTGTAGTGGAGTCTTCTGCAGTGCAATTCTAAACCTCCTGGTTAAAATCACATCATCTTTAAAAATAATGTTTTGTAATTGTCATTCTGTTTGTTTAGATCTGCTCAGTAAATATAAGAATGCTCTGGAGAAAAAGCTACAAACTCAAAGAGAATATGACCAAGTAAAAAAGAGCAATTTACCTATAAACGAGAAGATAGAAAATGAAAGGAAGGAGTTGTGCAAACAGTTGCAGGATGTCGAGAGACAACTCTGTAAGACAAAATATTAATTATATTTTAACAAATGTATTACGGTGCATGTTTCTTCATTCGTAAATTGTCTTTTTCATTTTCTTCCAGCAATCCAAATTCGGCCAAACAAAAGAGTTTCAGTCGATTGTGGTGAAACATCAGACATCAATCCAAAACGACCCAAATAATGTGACAAAAAAAATACAATGTGCCTTTATTTGTGGTTTTATATTATTTTTTAAAAGGGTATTTTAAGTTTAAAACATAATTTTTGTATTTAAAAAAGTGAATATGTGATGTGCCTTAAAATAACTTTATGCCAATTTCTGTTGTGACTTTTTGTTTTAGCTAGGAAAATATGGAGCTTTACAATTCATGAGTGTAATTATATTATGTCTACTGTCACATACAATGCTAGTAGCCACAGCTGTCGAGGGGCAGACTGGGAAGATGGGTGGTCATAGATCCACCTCGTTATGTCTAAACTATTCACTAAACTAAAAAATATATATAAATAAATCATGTTCTTTGAAAAAAATCACATAAAACAAATGTCCAGAATCCAGATGTTTTTACTTCATAACATACAGCTTATAAAACTCATACAGAGGTAGGCCATGCAGCCTTAAGTGTGAAAAGAATTGTGATATTAAAACTAATGGCAGAAGTACAATTGTTTGTAAAGTATATGTATCTGATTAAATTTAACCTATTTCTTCCTACATCTGTTAGTTTCGTGTTATTGATGGACGGTGGAGGGTGTGTGCGTCTGGAGGGGGAGGGGGTGTCCTCTTGGAGGGGGTCCCAAAACGTCACCATTCACGGAGCAGAAGCAGCTTGTTTCAGTGAGAGCTCACAGAAGGAGCCAGCTGCGCAACCTTCCTTTAAAACTCAGTACTCACCAAGAAATTCTACCACATCCACCATGAGGAGCGCGCTTCTTTACCTTTGTATCACTTTACCTGTCATCAGCGGGACGCCTTTTCAATACAATATGTTTCAAGGGAACGCTTATTCTGGATCTGATCCACGAGAAAGAAATAAGTAAGTATAAAATGCCATTCTGTTTACTATTTTGGCTGTCAATATGCAATTAGGTTTAATTTCTCTTTTTGCGCAGTGATTTTAATGCAACTTTTACGCACAATGTTTAAGCTGAATATTGATTGTGTTACCTTATAGAAACTGGTGTGCGTATGTGGTGCAGAAAAACGTAAGCTGCGCCGTCACTGGAGGCACGGAAAGCTTTGTGCATCCTGAAGTTTTACCGTGTCCGCCAGAGATGCCCAACTGTGCGCAACAAGTCATGTAAGTCTTCAAAGGGGGCGTGGACAGACCGTTTGTGCTTGCCTTTTACAGGCTACTGTTATGGCAGTGTTTAAATGATAGTCACTTAGGCTAAATAAAAATGCATTTATTTTAACTACCAAGCCAGAAGCCAAGAATCTGAACAATGTTGTCGTTTGGTTGACTATATTCTAGTTTTATGATTTAATGTTTATTGCACAGAGATGGCACTACTGATTATTACGCCATGTGGTCAATGGCTTAAGGTTGTGACCAGGGGCTCTAGTGCAGGTTTCCATAGTCCTGGTAGTCTTGATTTAGTTATGGGCTACTCTGGTCTGTTTTGTTCTAGCTAAGAACTGGTTAGACCTTGTTTAGTTGTGGTTTAGACCTGGTTTATTCTTCGTGTAGTCCTGATTTAGACCCAGTTTAATCTTGGTTTATATTGCGTTTAACCCTGAGCCCCTTTACCTCTTGGGGCCGTAACATTATACACCCAAGTACACGGTACAGAAGTGGAGAAAATCCCCTTTAACTGCTTTCTGACAAACTATAATTATTTGCAAATGTGGCTGTGTTTATTCTGTGAAAATCAATAAACAAAATCTGCATGTGGTCTTTCAGTTTACATTATCTCCTGTGGTGTATTCTACTTGGGGCTATAATGCCAATGAGCTGCTTTAATTTGTGAATCCCCAAAGAAGAGTTCTTTGTTCTTTCTGCTTCTGCTGTTCTTTTTTTATTCATGGGTCATTACAGCCAATGATTGGAGTGGGTTTTTATTTTATTTGCCATATATTAAACATGGGATCTACCCTTCATCACCCAGCCATTTCAATTTATCCTGGCTTTGGACTGGACTGTGACTCTTTTTAGACTTTAGACTATTTATTGTTTGCAGATATCGGACACACTTCAGGCCTATGTATAAAGTTGGTTATAAGATTGTGTCGGAACTGGAGTGGCGGTGTTGCCCGGGTTACCAGGGTTATGACTGTCGAGAGGTCAAAGACATGAACCTGCTGCAAGTGGAGCGCTCACCTTTGCCCCCATCAGGACAAGTACCACCACCACAAGGTAAAACAAATACGAACAATAAGATTTTATGGCCATAATAATGGATTGTAATCATGTAGGGCCAAAACACTTTACATTAGTCCATTACTCATTCATTCCATAGTCACACACTGGTGGTGGTAAAATATACCACAGTTGCCCTGGGACACCATCACCAAACACACTACTTTAATTATGCTAACACATCCACCACACATGGGAGGCAAGGTGGGTGATGTGTCTTGCCAAAGGACCCAACAACAGCTGGATTTGAAATGCCAACCCTCTAGATCAGGGGTTTTCAAACTGGTGCTCTTTGCTGTGGTATATGTGGTACTTTTGTTAAGACTGGGTTTAGATTTGGTATATTTTTTACCTTGTGTAGACCTGATTTATGCCTGCACTTTACTATAGTTTAGTTCTAGTTTTGTTATTATTTTTACATAATTTTTTCTCCTTTGCTCTAGGCCCACAAAGGGAGACTGGTCATCCTTGGACAGGGGATGGACAGTTTCAAAGTCACAGGTCTTCATGGAGCAGAGCTGGATCCCAAAATGACCAACAACTGGAGGAGGAGGTACAGCGTCTGTCCCAGATGGTGCTGGACATGCAGGCCCGGATGACCGACATGGCCTCCAGCCTCCGAGTGGACTTCCAGGAGGACGCCAGTAAAATGCTAGTCTCACTGCTGAGCAACCTTAAACAACAGCCGGCCAGTGCACGCGGTGCGGACACACACACCATCCATCTCCAAGACTTCTCCTTTGAACCTGAGACGGCACAAATGGACGAGGTCATGACCAAAATCAACCAAGTCACAGATGATCTGGAGTCCAAGACTAATTCCCTGGATGACCTTTTAAACCGTGTCAACCACCACGATGGGCAAATCCGTCTGCTCATGGAGGCAGCCGAGAAGCCTCTAGTCACGCCAAGTCCTGCAAACCAACCAGACCTGCGAGCTTACTTGGATGAGAAGATAGAAGTTTTGAGGGATGAGTTGATGCAGGGGATAGATATCAAAATGGCGGATTTGAAGAACTCGTGTGACTACAAAATCATGTCTTTTGAGAAGCTGTGTGACAGCCAGGAGGAACACTACCTTAGTCTGACTGAACTTATGGAGTCAAAAGAGTTGGACCTCCGAAACGAGATACAAGATCTTCAGTCTAAGCTAGAATCAGAAGGACAGTTGCTGCCTAGAAATACTTCGACACTAGACTCCGTTGTTGGTAGATTGGAGAATGTAGAGCGATGTCTTAACATTTCTGAGAAGACTTTGCCCGGGCTATGCTTTACAAACCCAGCCCAACAGGAGGCACTTCAGCATAAATTCGATGCAACGAATGCCAAAACTACAGTGTCAGAGCAAGATTCTTGTAGCTGCCACAAAGATATAATTGCACTTCAGACAACTATAAATCAGCAGCAACATAAACTTGGAGATTTGGAAAAGTCTATTGTCAATTTTAACTCTAGTTTTGAAAATGTAAACAAAAATCTAAACACAGTAAAAGGCGATTTGGGAAGGATGGAGAACTTTGTATCTCGTGTGGTTCAGCAGCAAACATTGCCCTCAAACTGGACTCAACTTAAGCAAGAGGCAGAACAGGACTTGCCCCAAAAGACACTAGACACAGACCTAACAAAACAACCGGGCGAGGATGTGAAAACTGAAAATTGCAAAGAAAAAGCAGATTTTGGGAAGGAGATGGCCCACATGGACAGCCGAATTGTCAGTGTCGAAGGACTTTGTAGCAAGCTGGAGCCCATCTCTGATAGTCTGCAAAGGATAAAGGATGGACTGAACAAACACGTTACTAGTTTGTGGACTTGTGTGAACCAGTTGAATGGTACCACGAAGTCCCATAGCACAGACATAGTCCAGCTAAGAGGAACCAGTCGAAACCTACAGAAACACTTGGATGAAGTCACCAGAGATCTACAATCACTGACCAACAGTCCTTCTAAGAACCCAGGTATATGATGAAGGCTTTTATCCATAGACAAAGGAAAGGGTCTATTTCAATGCCACAGATTCAATAGTCAAATCTGGGGCTAAACCAAATTTTTTTTAAATCAGAATTGTTTAGGCAAAAAAATCTGACTAAATTTCGATTTGAATTGGTAATAAAATAAGAATAAAACAGCTCTAACCCTGCTCTAAAGTAAGTCTAAATCAAGTCTAACTTTCAAAAGGAATTATTCAGGGCTAAATCTAAATCCTGATCATCCTGACATTTTTTTGAATTTCTGTCAGATGGGAGACATGACCATGATACTGTGTTAATTTAGTTTCTTGCTATAATAATTAATATTACATTGCCTAGTGTTTTTTTAGACATTCAAACAAGAAGGTTGGCATTGTAACCAATTAGGTCATTATTGGGACGTCAACCCACTTATTAATATATTCTGTAAAAATGGCACTATTGGACGGAACAAGTGGAAAGAGTTTGGACTTAGCGTTTAGACTTCAGGCATATTGGAGACACATGCGTGATTTCAGTTCCCCTCTGTTGTATTGAGCAATCTTGGCTTTGACAGTTGTTAGTCATTTTGGCATTTTGCACACAGGGCCTATTTATGTACATGTTATTGAGTACATCATATGAGAACATTGGACTACTACTAGGGTTACGGTTTTGGCATTGTTGAAATAGTTAATAATAGTACATGTTGGTGATATCAGATCAGTGTATGATGGTGCATTCTTCACACATGAGTCTTGTCCATAATGATGCCACTGAGACCTGGTTTGAGTATTGCTGAGTTGTAAAACGTGAAACGCCCATGATGTTTACAGCTGGGGCGCTTCCTCCGGGACTACATCAGCTTGTCTTCTGCTGTTTCTGGGTTTAATGGGGTCAGGTGATGCAGCATATGGTCAAGGACAAAGATTTTATTTATTTAATTTCTCCATATGTAACAACATGTGATTTGAAGATTAGCTGCAGGTTCAGACAAATTCCAATTTTCCCAAGTACCTTATGTATGGCTGTATGCACCATTGAGGTTAAAGGGGTTAAACCAGGTCTATACCAGGTCTAAAAGAGGACTAGACTAGTTCAAAACCAGGTCTAAGGTAGGACTACACCAGAACAAAGTCAAAATAAAACTAACATAGTTCAAAACCAGGTCTGAACCGGGTCTAAATCAACACTAAATATGTTCAAAGCCATGTCTATGCTAGGACTAAACCAGATCTTAACCAGGTCTGAACTAGTTCAAAAGGTCTAAGTGTAAACTAAAGGTCTAGTTCTATTCTGAACCAGGTGTAAACCAAGACTCAACTGAAACTAAACCAGAACAAATCAGTTCCAAAGTTTGTTGTTTTTTGTCTAAACTAGGACTAAACCGGAGCTAAACTGAGAAGAAACCAGTACTACAACAGAAAAACAGGACTAGGCTAAATCTAAACTAGACTATTCCATGATACAGTTATTTCTTTGTGGACCATAGATCTACCATCCTTGTCTGACCTTAGCCTATTGTTTTTACCTTATCAGAAGAAGTCACTGGAAAGTCCTGCTCAGAGTCCATTACACAGACAAGCTAATACTGCTCCACTTGTAGCAGCTCTATTTTTGATCCATTAGCTTTGTTTACATTAGCGCTACTGCTTTGAAACTCTCTTTTTCGTCCAGTTGTTTATACCCCTTTCATGCCTTTGCCCTTTGTTTGTGCCAGTTGGTTAATTTCACTCAAGTTAATAGTTTTCATGGCTGAGTTGGGCTTTCATATAAACAATTGTGAACACTTAAAGCTGCAAGCTAGTCTCTAGGGTCATTTGTCATTGTGTTGCTATGATGTCAGACCAGTAGTTAACCTAAATGAAGGAGGTCAAGGGGAAAGAATACAATGAACTGTATTCCCAGTAGTGACGAAATCTTTCCAACACAACTGTTTTTTGCATTGGCTGCTGATCTCAGGGGTGTCCAATTTTTTTCACTGAGAGCCACATTAACAAAAATTATTACCGAGGAGGGCCACTCGCTGATTTGACTGATTTGACTGATTTGACTGATTTGACTGATTTGACTTCACCAAAAGTCTCTGTTTTCTGGTCACATATATTTAGCAGTTTTTTGCACTTTGCATCCCCTTATATTATAACCACACAGAAAAGTGTAAAGATATCTTGTTTTAGTTTGTAGAATCACAGGCAGTAAAAAGATAATTTGGGCCAAGTGAGAGGTAAGACTGAGGGCCACAAAAAATTGCTCTGCGGGCCGCATTTGGGCCCCGGGTCATAGTTTGGACACCCCTGGTTTATTTTTTGTTGAGTGTACAGTCAGTTTGTTGAGAATAGACATTATATTTATTACGACTGTAAAGAGGGTTACGTTTTTTTTAATAGCTTTATATTGATGTCTAAAGAACTATATAACCCCAAAAGTACAAAAAGGCACTCTCCTACAATGTCAAAAGGTTTCATTGTGTAGGGCAGGGAAACCAACGGAATTTGTAAGTATACCATGTGAGGTTTTTAAAATAACCAATTTTAAAAAACTTATGGAATAGGATAAGTCTAATTTAAAAAAAAAAAAAAAAAATGCAAGCAAAAGTCTTACAGATAACAGTTCAGATTCAGGATTTTAAAAGATCAATTACAGTTGCAAGATAGGTCTGTAATTTTTCAATAAAGAAAAGTGGTTGAAATTGTTGCTTCAGGAAAAGCCAGTAATGAGCAAAGTCCAAAATTGTCATGGTGTCATTAATACCAGATAGTACCAGGTAGTCTGTTGAAAACAAAACTCAGTTTTTACCAGGCAAGACCATGGGTGAGGCAAAGAATGTCTTTGGTGTTGATCTGATCACAAAATGAAATATATTTTTATGAACTGTAATGGCTTGGCGGAGGTTGAGATCATAACCTACCTGCTTCTTCTGACATGTCTTGGTTAGTTCTGTCACAATCAATGACCTATGGAAAATAACATGTCAATGGTCAACGGTCAACCACAATAATAACCAATGGAGCAAAAACAAGATAGGACCTGGTCAAAGTCCCTCAAAGACCAACATCTTCTGTCCTAAAAGTTACCAGCTATTATATACAGACTATTATTTAACATGAGTGAATCACATTCCATGACGTAAACTAATCTGAATTGTCCTGTTTGGATTTGGAGCATGTTTAGTCTAAGTGTCAAAATAGAAATTAGTTTTAATAAATTCTCAGTCATATTTCAGTAAGGATGAGTCACAGTAAATTGCTGGTTGGCTATTATGTGGTGTGTAATGTGGAAAGTGTGATTTTATTGTGACACTGTGAAGAAACTGAACAACAGGGTGGTGGAGCTGGTTACAGTCATGGTACATTTACATGAGTAACTTTTGAAAAAACTGTACTTCTTCGAGTAGTTATTGTATTTAACACCTCTGGCCATTGTAGGAGGGTGCAGATATGTGTGCCCCAGCTGCTTTGGTTAAAACTCACTTCACTTCACAAACACTTCAGCATTTAGACATACAACCTGTACCTGAACCTTTTATCCAAGTCACACACAGCACACAAAAGTCAGGTTTGAATTACCCCCATCAAAGCCACACTCAGACAGCACTGGTTTTTAATGGGGGCCAAACACACAATTGTAAGACTACTTCTGACGTCCAAAAGAGTTTTTAGTGTGATTAATAAATGGTAAAATGATTCTCTCTACATTATATGCTGATGGAAACTGTCATATTTAGACCTGGTTTAGACCGAGTTTAGTCCTGATTTAGTCTTGGCTTAGGCCCAATTTAGTTCTGATTTAGCTTCAGGTTAAGACATGATTTAGGCCTGGTTCTTTAGACTCAGCTTAGACCTGTGGATGGTGGCGTTTCGACTTTTTGTGTTGAATATATTGTATCCTCTTTACATTATATCTTTACATTGCAGATATTAACAATTAAACATTAGAAATATTCTGTGTCCACGTCTGCAGACTTGTAAATGTTGTACACATGTGCCCTATACCAGCAGACCGACCCCCGTTCTCTTTTATAGCCACTCTCCATATGCTGCGTTTATTAGGCAGGCTCATTTTGGCCTGTTGCAGTAAATGGCCGTTTTTTGCTTGTGGCCATGCCTTGCTCTCCTGGTATGCCTTTAATGTCTTGTGGTTTCACCTCTTGGTTCGACCACACTAAAGGACCTGTTGTCTAATGGGAAGTTATACTAGACCCCCACTCCCCACAGTGAGATAGATTTGTTGATAAATTTCTGGTTGTATGTGAGCTGTTCCCAGGAATACAATGGGACATAGTTAAGACTTAAGAGATCACTATTTGATCGGTCGCACTGGGAACGCTGTTATTTTCTGTGATTTAATGACAGGGTCCTCAGTCTCGCTCTGTTTTTCTGCTATTAACAGTTGAAAGTAGTCAGTAAGGTACCTGCAACACAAACACAGCTGTGTGTCTCACTGGTGCTGAAGGGACACTCACTGGCCACTTTATTAGGTACATCAATTTACCTATTTGCTTGTAAGTGTTGAATAGTTACTCACAATTCATTTCATTCATTCAAACCAACCATCATAATGTCTAGGGATTGCATAGAATGGTTTGAAAAGGATCATATCCAGAGAGTGACAGTTCTCTGTGCAAAAATGCCTTGTTGATGCCAGCGGTCTGAAACAGAAAATCAACATTGCAGAACATGAAGCAGATGGGCTTAGAACAGAATACCACACCGTGTGCCTCTTCATTAGGAACAAAATCTGGACTACTGTTGTTCAAGTAGATGTAAAAAATACTACCATGGCCAGACTCACTTTCCATTCTGCACACAGAGAAATTGAAAGTAAAGTGAGTTTGGTTGATCAGCAAATTGTGAAATGCTAAACACTAGTGCTGCTACTACCACTATTAGTATCAACAGTGCTTCTAATACGGTTACTGTTGCTTATCCTGGTACATTATGATGCTCAAAAGATTAGTGAATCTGCTTTTCATTTACGTAGATAAAGTACAGAGCAGGTATATATGCGGTGGTGGGTAGTAATGGATTATATTTATGTTCTGAAAAAGTGAAACAATTGGGTGCTGCTAGTTTTTTGTGTTTGATTCATTTCCATGAAATAGGACATTAGCTTTTCTACCAGTTATTTTAACTCTTACTAGTACAATACTGGTGTACAATACTGGTGTACAATACTGGTTACTGTACCTACTACATTTATGCCGTGCATAATTGTTGAAGAAAGAGAAGTTCCAGCAGAGGTGGGTAAAGATGCTGATCATTTTACTCAAGTAAGAGAAATATTACTCAAGTCAAAGTGAAAAGTATGGGGCATGAAAAGTACTCTATGAAGTTACTCAAGTAAATGTAACTGAGTAAACGTAACTGATTACTACCCACCTCGGAGTACCAGTTCAAACTGCATGCAATTTATGCTTCAATCTTGACCTGACTTTGACTGCTGCTGTAATAAGATTTGCTTTGAAAACAGCTGGTGCAATCTGTGAACATCTGGCTAAGTGTCTTTATCATTGGGCTTCCTCGTAGCTCATGTCACACCTCTCTTTAAACCGTTACAGTGGACGGCACAGGACCTCCCCAGGGTTCAGGGCCTACAGGCCAAGACCACTCCCTGCCCAAAATGACTCTAATGGAGACAGGCGAGGCGGGCCCACCCGGGACAATGAGGTCGTCAGAGTTACCCAAGGGCGCAGACGGCAGCACGACGCCTGTTCAAGGGTTCGCAGGGGCCCCGGGTAAGACACACTCGCCCTAATACAAAATATAGTTGGGACTTAAACAAACTGTATTGATCTACAAGGGAAATTGCAGGGAAGTTTATAGTATAAATACGGTTCTAAAACTGTGGCTCTTTCTAGTGGTATGTGGTAGTCTTTAGTCTTAGTTTAGTTTACTGTAAATAGGGCTAGTTTAGTTCTGGTTTATGCTTTGACCAGATTTTAAATTTGATATTACATTTTGTCTTTATTTTACAATGTAGCTTTCTGTATTTACTTTTCTCACGGATTTAGACTTGCTTGGAACATCCAATATTTTCTGAGGTGGTACATGGTGGGTCTGCATACAGGTTAAAGAAGTACCAGAATGGTTCACAAATGTCATATAACTCGATTTTACTTTTTTTAAAGGAATTATAACAGCATTTCATTTACACCACTTAAAAACAGCTGTTGTGAGGATTCTGCATCTAATTAAGTAGATTGGAAAAATGTCATTCAGATGGGTGGAGAGGCAGCCTATTGTTTTTATTATTGGATGCTCATGATCTTCATATCCTCAGGCAGCACTGCATTAAAAACAGACATGATTTTGTCCCAACTATTTCTGAATTAGTTTATATACTGTCCAAAACAAAAACGAATTAGCTTATTTTCTTTTTCTCTCCCCCACAGCCTCTCCTTCCAAATCCAGTGAGACACTAAAGCCAGTCATGGCAGAGGTTTCAGGTAAATACAAGTACAGCACAGGAATGCCAAAAGATTGTAATTATTGGTTGATAATTAATTGTAACTTTACTGACCCCTTGTGTCTGAAATTGAGTCCACCAACTTACATTCATTATACTGGTCTAACCTTTTCATGTGACTAACACACACAACTGGCCCTATGTCTAATAAATGATAATATGAATGTAATATTTTCTGTAGTTAAAACGGTGTCATTCTCCGCTGGTCTGACACTCACCCCGTTTCTGGGGGAGATTGGTATAATCCGGTTCAACAAAGTCCTGGTCAATGACGGACGAGGCTATGATCTCCACACAGGTAACTTTTTTTTCACATTTTACTGTATTGTGCGTATTGTACCCAGAGGTGTAACATCAGCCAGTGCAGCCAGTGAAGGCCCTCATACTGACAGTAGTTTCCTCTATGAAAGAAATTAACAATAAATAAATAAGGGTAATATAGGCAAGGCAAGGCAAGTTTATTTGTATAGCACAATTCATACACAAGGCAATTCAAGGTGCTTTACAGAAAAGACAAGTTAAAAAACATAATACAATTAAAAACACAACAATAAGAT
>JAVQKC010056314.1:0-23192 GCA_036025475.1 Philypnodon macrostomus
AAATGGCTGACTTCCTGTTTGTTGTAGGGTGGGGTCATAATAATATTTTATGTTGGGTACACTGTGGAGAATCACTGTACCAAGTTTCATTGCTCTCTGCCAAAGTAAGTGTGTCCAAAGATCCAGCAAAGACTTTTTGAGTTATTGCGTTCACAGTTTTGGCCCGTAATTAATAAATTACTTAATTAATATTCGTCGAAGAAGTATCCAAATCAATACAGTTTGGCGTCTTTATGGTATGCACCTGTGTGCAAATGTTGAAACTGATCCGGCAAACCGTTTTTGAATTATCGCGTTCACAGCTAGGCTCTGCTGACAAACACCGTCGTTATTCCATAATATCGTCGTTTCGTCGATATAATTAATGTAATTAGCAAATCACCATTCTTCATTTAATTTGTGCTTTCAGTTAAATGATTATAAAATACACACATTTGACATAGTATATGATTCATCACTACTACTAAAAATTGTGTAACAACATTTCTTCAATTGTAAAAGTGCTCAGTGTACCCAGAGCTACGTCATTATAACATAGGCCTACACTTTATAAATCTTATCAAATCTAAACACCGTATTTAAAAGCAATCGTTGCTATCACACTGTATTTTATTTCATGTCTATTTAGTGGTGTACAGTGCTTGAGACACTTGTGCACTGTACAGTGAGGACACACAAACAACACAAGTGCATGTTGGGAGAATGCGGCTGCCCCTACAACTCAAGTGTGACTCCCCGTTCCAAATGATAAATTGATGGCCAGAAAAATGGATTTGTTTTCAACTATAGTAACACATCAAAGAAATAATAATTCTGTGCGGGGAAGAGTGGCGGGCGGATGATGAATGGCCTGGACAGCTGGATCACAACAGAGCCACAGAGAAAGTGAAGAGAGGGAAGAGAAAACTACTGTAAAATCAACACACAAACAAAACCCTCATCGACAGCTCAAATATTATGGGTTTGCCCATTAAGAGTCTTTATACACTATACCGATTGTAATGTAACTTTCTGATGAAACTACAATGTTCGTATATATTTATATGTGGAATGTAAGACTCAAATCTCTCAGCAACAGTATTGAAGAATCTACATGTTTCAGATTGACCCCCAACACATCTTTATTTAATAACTATATATCATAACTTGTGTCATTACAGTTAATCTAGTTCCATCTAAAGATTTGTGAGTGAGCTGAACTGAATGTCCAATTATTTAAGTTTATTATTTTATGTATTAAAATAAAACAATGTCAATGCAGTACAGGAACTCTATAAGAAATGTACTTTGTTGGGTTTTTGTATGCGTGTTTGCATCTCACTACACGTGTGTGGTCCGAACTTCTGTTGGTTCAAAGCAATAGTGAAGCATAATGAAAAAATGATTGGAGATCAAAGACATGTTCAAAAGGCCTGTCCATAAATGTCCTTGCCTCCTGAAGCAGTTATAGGGTTAGGGTTGAAACAGGCTGTGCTAAAATAATCTCTATTTCTACCCTCCTCCCTGCTCCTCCCACTGGGCTGTGTCCCACTCAGGTAATAACTGTTAACGCTGGCACTAAAATCACATCATCATTACCTCCTCATCTCTGGCTCCATCACAGACACAATCACAGCCAGAAATAACATGTATATTCACACAGTGTGCAGGTACTATTTGGACTGGCGCTGTGCAGAGCGGATCATTAAATATAACAGCTTCATGTTCTTGCTAAAATTCCCCCGGTCTCTTTTTAGGATTAGAAACTGCACAATGTCTGATGTGTTTCCTCCTTTTTGCCAACCATATCTTTTTTATTTTTTTTATAGTTTTTTTATCACCTCCCCCTATCTGCACTCTCTTCCTTCGCAGTGATTGATGGAGTTCGGCAGCGGAGCACAGAGCACCGTGTGGCCAATAGTCCACAACAGCGAAGGAGAGCGAAAAGGAGAATAGATTTAACACTATAAAAAATGTAAACCTTACTTTAAAAATCTAGGATACCACTGGGTGCCTTATCAATAAGTGACTTCAACTCACCAAATGTAGCTTAACTAACTACAGTCAGTTGCTTTTTTTTTTTTTTTTTTACAGTGTATGGTTGACAATACTTCAAAAATCTTGCCTTAAAAAAATGAAGTGAATTCAACTAAATGAATTGTGTTCTCTTTTTAGATGTATTTTACAGTGTTTGTTGACATAGGGGTCACCCACAGGAGCCTATCTGAGCAACTATGGGCCTTAAGTGGCATTGACAACCATTCACTCTCACCTTCATTAATGGGACCTTTATACACATTTTTATCAGCAGACACAATAATCTCATAAAAATGTCACAAAAATCGAAATTGTCTTTTTACAATACACATTTTTGTATTATATGGGTTTTCATTTAGTTTTACTTTTATTTTGAACTAGTCAGTCGGTTTCCTAGATTTGTTAAGTAAGGTTAATAGTCAGATTTTACAGTGATGCTTGAGTGTGAGTGAGAGAGATAGAGGTATAAAGGGGAGGGAGGGGGAGGGAGGGGGAGGCAGAGTCTGGGAGGGTGTGTGTGCAAAACCAGGGGAGCTCAGCTGAAAGCCACAGACTTAATTCTATGCATCATTAAGCAGTCTCACTCAATGCAACATCCCCTATACATCATCCACGCTCAGTAAACACAACGATGACATTACATTAGCAACTGCAAATGAATTTTCTTTTTAGAAGGAAATTGAGAATACTCGGCTTCTCTCCCTCTCTTTCACCCTCTCCAGCAGCAGCGTATTGGGGCTCGCAAAGCTCTGGCTGTAAACAGGGAGATATAAACAAAATAAAAAGCAAAACAATATTTTTCTCTCTCCAGCTCACACCGAACAGCAAAGTGATATTGTACCTTATTTTATGTATAATGTGAAAAACTCCATATTCTTATTTACCAAGGCATTACTTACTTTTTTGAATGTGTGTGTCCATACAATCACTTCCAGAGGTGAGTAGAGCATAGCCAGATTTTATTGTTAATACAATTATAAGAAATTATATCATAATCAAAATGAGTGAATGTAATGTCAGCATTTTACTGTTGTAGGCCTAATCATGTTTGGATATTTATAAAACAAATAAAATATAATAAAAAATAATAAATTAAATTACAAAAAAATGTATAAATCAAGCCCAAATGTCCAAATTTTCTCAATTTCACAACATAAATCAAAACAATGGAAACAGTATGGGAGTGGTGAACAATGTTACTCAAGTAAGAGTATATTTTAAAATATTATTAGAGTAGAAAGTACTGTAGATTAAGTACTAAAAGTACTATTTATTCAGAATTACGTAAATATAATTGAAGTAAATGTATCTCATTACTATACCACCTCATGGTTATTTAAACTTCACATTTGCACAAAGCTGACACACGAATCCCAGCTAAAAAAACATAATAGTATTTGAGTAACATAAATTATCCAGCTAGTCAAATGAATAATTATGTTTTTATTGCACAGATTATACCCTTTTCCCCTAAAGTGACTTGCCTCTGAAAGCCTGGGAAATCTATTAAGGCCAGGCTATAGATCATCCCATCCACTGTGGCATGTATATAGATTGGCCGGCTCATTTGAGGAATATTGAATCAGTTACAGTAAAGTAAGCCCTCGGATTGAGTCAAATGTAAAAATCCATGCATGTGTGAGGAGCTGTCAGTGTGTGCCTGTAATGACGGATGGCTCTCAGCGCCTCTTGCAGCGAGTGGTGATAAAAAGTCAAATTATGAGCAGCGGGGAACGGCAGGGGGAAAGTGAGGGGGATAGGAGACAAGACAAAAAGAAGTGGAGCAGATCCGTCAAATGATAAGTGCAATCAGTCAATTCGTGGGAGCGTTCAGACGATGTTTCCTCACTGGTTCAAAGGTCGGTGAGGGGTCAAGAGTACGACCCCTGACCTCCCACTAGTGAAGAGTGAGACACCAGTCAGTCCCGTATTGATTCACGGTGTGCATGGTTTACTCATGTTATTATCTACTGGCGTGAATGACAAGGACCAAGTTTTGTGGAAAGTGAAGCTTTCAAATTGTATGAATTTGGACAGAATCTGGTGAAACAGTCCAGCCGTATTTCTACAGATGGCAGAGTAGGCAATTTTTAGGTCAAGTAGAGCATTTCAAATTAATATTACTGTAGTAAATATAGATAACCAGTATCCTTTTTCCTGTTTGTGGGGTGATCATTTCAATCGATACTTACTTTTAGGCAGGTTTTTACATCAGATGCCCTTCCTAAAGCAACCAGCCACACTGTAACTGGATTTATGGGTGTCTGTGGGGGACCCTAACCCCTGACCTCCCGGGCCCAGGGAGAATTAACCACTAGAGTGAACTTATTTACTTCCTCAAAATTGTCTGCATTTGGTCTATTTGAACCAAACTGGGATTTACATTTTGAATACACCAACAGAACAAGAGACTGTTAGGAGAACATCAATTGGCCTGCTTTTTATTTAAGGGGTCGCCAAAGCAGATCATTTCAATTTCATATTTATTTTAGGGAGGTATATACATCAGATGCCCTTCCTAAAGCAAACAGCAATGTACTTTAATTTAGCCATATGCTTACAGAGTACTCAAACCCCTGACCTCCTGGACCCAGGGGGTTAACCACTTGAGTGAACTTATTTACTTATTTACTTACCAGTGACCGCATAATAACAAATATTTAATAGTTAAATGTCCTGTATTTAATGTATTTATTTTATTTATGTTGTCTTGGAGGAGAGGAAATGCTGCAATACGACGCAAAAAGACAATAAGTAAAAGAAAGAGCAAAAACATCAAATTTGAGGAGAAAATGGCAAACATGTGACTACAAGGAAGCACAATGACACATAATCTTCATGTGCAAAAGAAAATGTGAGTTATCGTTGTGTAATATCTAAATGTACATGAACATCTCTGTTATCTCTTATACTGTATATATATATATAGCATCTCCTTGCATCCTGGTTCACCCCAAAACCATCTCTCACTTTCTCTCTGATGATATAAGGAGCACCCACAGTCTACCCCATGGTGACCCTTCCCCTCTCCGTTCCTGGACTGACCTACTGCGAGGTGTGAACTCCAGTCCCCCACTGATAGAGCCCCCTGATCATCTTTATAGGCCCTGTCCCACGCAGTTTATGACTCTGCAGTTTAATTACTGCAGAGAGGAGGACTGGTGAGCTAGAGCCCCACAGAGGCAACCCCACACATCAAAGAATGTGGGCATTTGGTGTTTGTTTTATCGGTATACATCCACACTTATCTGCTCAGCTGTAGGAAGGGCCTTCTTGGCTGGGTATGTGTGTTTACCAAATGATGAACATTTATTGCATTAGCTGCTGGATTAACTATACAGTGATAAGGGTTTTATTGAGAGGAAATGGAAGAATATGGGTTTCCTTTCGTAGAGATAACTCCACCAAAGAGCTATGGAAGAGAAGCTGCACTGTAAAGTTAATTGATGACTATATTAAAGGGCAACTATGCAACTTTTTTAACCTTAATTACACAGCATCCAAATCAATGTGATGGCTAAATGAGTTGTTGTGGGGTGAATGAAGCTTCCTATGAAAAATCAGACTTGAAAACGTGAGAGTGCTCTCTGGAAGTCTGGTCAGGTCACAAGTCTCGAGTACTTTTTGCCCAAAACCATACAGAGAGAAAAAAATGTGACCAAAACGGCAAATAAAGCATTGTGCCCCTTTAAGATGTAATGAATGCAATTTCAATTTATTCCAAATTATTTTATAAAACGTAATAAAATTATCACAACAAAGATGCATTTTCTGCCATAATTCAAGGTCAGCAATGAAAAGAAACATAATACAAAAGACCAAGACCAAGATAAGATGAATATAATTTATTATTTGTATAACTTTTATCATACAGGGATATTTTTCTATTGATGACTTTTATGGTTAATATTATGGCTATATGTGTATATGTGTGTACTGAATCTGTATGATATACTGTATGAGATTCATTTTTGAACTGTGGCACAAAACTGTTGTAGCACTGACTGTCAATGGCACAAAGGTGGGTGGAACATGCATTTCAAAGAACTGGACTGGTGTTACGATGTTTGTGATAGAAGCCTCTAATTAAGTCTCATGTTGCTCTCACAGTATAAATGGGTGACCGTGTGTGCCCTTCGTTTTGCCTGTGTGGGAGGCACTGTGCTGGACTGAATCACAGGAAAAGTCTCTTGATTTATGGCCTTCCCCAAACATCACTGAATACTGAGCTACACTTGCATCCTCCATTATATTCTCTTAGATTAACTTCATGTCATGTTTTTTTTTTATTACAAGTACTTCACAGCTTTTGGTACACATGTAAAATTGAGTCTAATGTTTCTATAAGTGGGATATTTCTATTACAGGTTGGCTGATTACTGCATGGATTAGACGTTAATGATTAAGCAGTGCAAAGTAAAAGATATAGGGGCGTATTTTATTGTCTGTCTCGCATGGTAAGTTTTCATTTCCTTCTTCATTAGTTTTCTCTTTTGATGTACGCTCCATAGACCTTCATAAAAGTGTATTGGAATACATTGAAAGCACAAGAAGGTGATTCTTGTGGCTCTCCAATGCCATTCATAGACCTGTTGTAGTTGACTCTTTGTCCTAGGTCAACATCTCACACTGCTGCATCAACAATATTCAAATACAACCCCGTACCAATTATTGTAAAGTCCATTTTGAGGCTCTTTGCACTTGTTTCTGCATGCATTGTAAGATCAAGCAGCTCTGACATATTAAAATCAGCCAACCTTACATAGCGAAGTGAAACACCCACAGCACAAGTATCAGCACACAGTAACTCAAGGCCAAAAGAGGTAGTTTATTTTTATCACGGGCAAAGGAGCCAAATCATGTTGGTATGAAGTGGGCTATATAAATGCAAATTGTATTGGAGAGCTATTAGGACTGGAAAAGGTTTGTATGTAAATGCCCGAGAGGATCACAGTAGAGCAGTTGGCCAGTTAAGATTAGTGCTGTTTGTAGCAAAGAAGATAAACTCGGAAAAAACAAGCAGTGGAAAAAAAAGCAATTGCCTTGGTGAAAACTTTAGAAATTCAACCACTGGGCTTCCACGGAGTTTAGCCTCAAAGAAGTTGCAGAATGCAGACAACTATCATGACAATTATCTATATGAAACAAAACTCCTAATACATACACTTTTCATGTCTTAGCAGGACAGGGCACTTATTCCAAAATATAGAAATTCAACGCTGCAATAAATTATAACATTGTGTAAAGAAAAAACAACAAAACTAATCCATTTGAGAAAACTTGATCCATAATCAGGTACACAGCCGTGAAAGAAAATACTGGCACAAGTGTGACCTCTAGCGGTGACAAGAGAGACCCACACATTAAACTGTTCTTAAATTCAGCTGTCATTTGTACACTGCATTTTCAGCATAAAAAAATTGTAGAAACACAAATGTTTTGAAGAAAAGAAAGTTTTCTTCAAAACGAAATGAAATGAATGACTTATTAATGTTGAATGTCATATGGTGCATTAGAAAACAGATTCCTCCGTGATCTTCTGCTTTCTGCATTATTTCTTCCGCAAAGAAGATATGTTCCTACAAACCCAGGTCATACCATCCTGAAAATAAAAAGTTGTAAAAGGAACTGCAAGATCAACTCTGCAACTGTTTAACAAACAAAAGATTGTAGTTTTATTATGACTAAATGTTTTCTTCTGTACAATCATTATCATCTTATAAAACTACATTATACTGTCCACTACCTGCAGTCCCTCTGCCGTTAATGCTGAGCAGGCCTGGACCTGCCACATACGATCACGGATTGTGTGCAGATGCAGAGACTCTGCCAGCTCCGACGCTGAGGAGGCTGTCATCAAGTCCTGCTTGTTGGCAAATATCAGTAGTGGCACTGCAGCAAGCATGTCCTCCTCCAACAGCTCAAACAGTTGCTAAAGTAACAGGGACAACAGGACCCTTATAATACAATGGTTAAAATGATATATACAATATTAGTTAATTGAATTTGATTTAAAATACATATTACCAAACTGGTCTCTTCTAGACGTTTTTTGTCTGAGCTGTCAATGACGTATATCTGCAAACATAGACATTATGTACATGAATACATTTCTTAGGACTGACTTATGAAACATGCTCTGGATGATGTTATGACAAAGTAATATACAGTTTATGGTGTATGTACAGCAAACAGATTGTACCAGCACGTCTGTGTTCTCAAAATAATTCCTCCAGTAAGGGCGGATTTTGCGTTGACCTCCAATGTCCCACACATTCAACTTAAACCCAGATGACTGAACACTTTTTATATTAAAACCCTATTGAAAGGAAAGACATATTTTAGTGACAGTACCAAGATTGATTTGGTCAATAATGATTGTTACTTGTGTGGGGGTGATGTGACTGATATCCTCAGCTGCCAGTTGTTTTAATAAAGTAGTCTTGCCAGCGTTATCCAAACCCAGCAGCAGCAAGCTCACTTCCTGTTCTGGAGACTGCTTCAGCCTACGAAGAATGGATAGTAAGCCCTGTAGGTATAAGTGCACATGTTATGGGATGTCCTCTGAAATGAGCAAATGCAAAAAGTTACAACTGCGCTCATGACATATTTAATGTCTTAAATTAGCCACAGAAAGTATCTTGTTCAACATTCTCAACTCCAGAGATCACCATGCTGGAGATAGGAAGAGGTATGAGATTACATGAGGAGCTGCACATAACAGGAATCATCTAGAGCATGAGGATTTACCTATCACATGGTCTGACCTACACAAGTAGTGAGCTAAAGCTCCTATTGGTCAGCCAAGATTAAAGCTCGATCATGTGTGCTCAGTAATGGCCTGTATCCAAAAGTAGACATGAAAGCCTTTAAATTATTTTACATGCAAGAAAAAAATGGTCTTTTAGAAAATATTAAATTATATGTTAGACATGCACATCTGACAAACATGTGCTTTTTTAAAAACAGATATCTAAGGTATATAGGCTAAAAATATACAAAAGAAATATGAGTTATTGTTATTGATTGCGTTAGTTTTTGTGGAAATGATAGCATATTTCTGTATCAACAAAGGCAAACATGTTACCTAAAAAAGTTTGAGTTAGGCGAGGTTCCTACCTACTCTAATATATCACTAGGTCCAGATGCCTGATGCTAGGGGCTTAAGGAGAACCCTCACAGATGTTGATTAGCTTGAGCTATGACTACAGATATCTACAAACAACGCATTAAACAAACCTTGAGACAGACTTATCATTCTGCAGATGATCAGAATATAAAAAACTCACCATGCTTTTCTCAGGTGTTGTTGAAGTGGCGCTTCTTGGTCTGATTGGATTAACATCGTGTTGGGGAACAGCTGTCAAGTTCAGTTACCAAGGAAACGGTGACGTCAGAGTAATCAACCTGACAGAAAAGTAGTAGCATTACAGTTTAGGACAGCATTTGAGTTAAAATAATAACAATAATATACCAACATTTTACATTGTTGCCCATTGGAGTTGGATTAAAAGCTTAATCTGTATTTTTTTATTGAACAAATTAATTTATTGTTTGTAAAAAAAATACAGTGCTTCTGAGGTGTCTCTTTGATGAAGAGTCAGCCTTCCCAGCTTCATTCGTCATTACTCATAAACAGCTGAAAACAGCGCCCCCTGCAGCTCAAAGCTCATTTGAGATTCACATTACTAACCTAAAACCGTCTCTCCAGGAACAACAAAAACAAGCTGGACCGCTTTCAAGAATCGGGTTTCTACAGTAACCCCAACAACTCTTCGATTTGACCGAGTACTAGCTATATGATTTCCATCGTGTTCAAGGCAGTAAACCCAGAGAGATGCCGCAGAAAACACTGGGATCCATTGTAGGTCTGCTCTGTGCTGGGACCTGTCTTGTGCAGGTAAGCCGCTTATAGAGCTCGCAGAATCGGCGGGATTTTCAGGCGAGGCCGGTGCTTCTGGGTTTGGTCGAAGGCCTATGTCGTCTTTTTTGTCTCCTCCACAAAGGAAACAGGGCATGGCTCTTTTGTGAAATGCTGGGGCTGACGTCAGAGCATTTTATTTTTTGTTATTTAGTAGTTTATAGAAGCATTAAACAAGACAAGTACCAACATTTAACGTTTAACCCAGTTTTAAACCGAACACCTAGTCGGAAGATTAATGTTAGCTCCTGCTAACAGATACAACCGGCAGTTGAAAGCTAGCTGTACAGGATCACCGCACAATTTAGTTCTTAACATCAATATAAACGGTGACTGTATTAACGTACATTGATGCTAGTTTAGGTGGGGGTAATGTAGTGGGGGTAACTGTATATGTGTCGAAAAGTCATTTAATTTCCAATGTGGGACATTTTTAAAGCACTAATGCACTTAAAAAATACAACTACTGTAACTATACACTACAACGCTAATTAATATAAATCAACGGTACTAGGAATAAGTATGGTTTGGCACACTCCACTGTTCATTACTTTTATTTCTTGTAGCTGTGCTGGGACATGCTAAAGATTTAAGATGTGTGTTCAATGAAGAACTCAAAACTTGATACTTTCTGTCATTTCTTTTTAGGCAAAGGAGTTCTGTTTTGGGGTAAATAATGAGCAGTATCGCTGTGAAATGGGTTACTGCTGTGGTGAAACAGAGTGCTGTACCTACTATTATGAGCTTTGGTGTAAGTATTTGACATTACATTATTAACCACATTTATACAACAATATAAATTGTTGTGGTTGTTCAGTGCTATTATTTGTGCATTGCTATTATATGCTGTATTACTGATTGGACATTTATTCATATTATAGGATGTCACTGTCAGATGTTTATGATGTATGTATTTCCATTCTTCAGGGTTCTGGCTGGTTTGGACCTTGATTATCATGCTTAGCTGCTGCTGTGCATATCGCCACAGAAGGGTCAAGATGCGTTTGCAGCAAGAGCAACGTCAGCGTGAAATTAGCCTCATGGCCTACCAAGGAGCTTCCAGTTCCTTTATTACTCCTCCACCACTTAATCTTAGTGAGTGTCTGTGCTTTAAGATTTTTTATTTATTGATTTTTTTTCATCTATTTATCTCTTTGTGTACAATAACCTTTTAAAACATCTATAAGTCCCTTCATAGATGCTTAAACAGATCAGACGAAAAGGGTTAGAACCGGAGTTATGTGGCCAGTTTACTAAATAGTAGGAGTGTAAATGACATAATACAATACTATATAGATACAGTAGACTGACATTATGATATTTATCAATATCTCAAACATGTTATGATTGCGGTATATGGACCCACGATCAATACATCATGATTATCTGCAGCTAATTTAACCAAATATTTAAACAATATAAAAAGCTATTAATTTATTTAAGTAAAAATGATTGCATAAAAAGTCTTGTGGTAATGTTTAGAATGTTTTAAATTGTTCAGACTTTATTATTAAAGATATATTTTGGATCACAATAATTTTGCAACAATACGACTCGATTATTGGTAATTGGTAGTATCGAGATATTGATATATAATGATGTATCATCGTTACACCCCTCCTAAATAGACCACTTTTAAAAGCAGATTGTATAGGCCAATTCCTTTTCTTATCCAAGTGTGGTTTTTGTTGTTTACTGGGAAGCTCGATGCTGGCAAGAAAAGCAGGGTCCCATCCTGATGTTTGAAATCACTTGCTAGATACAGTACTTTGACTTATCTTCCTACATTGTAATGTAGTATATTTGTTATATTTGTTTTTATTTGTTACTAAACTGCTTTTTGTTTAGGGTTTTGGAATGATTGCAAACTTCCTGACTATGAAGAAGTGGTAGGCCACCCCCCGACGCCACCACCTCCTTATTCAGAAAACCCTCCGGAACCTGCTCATGTGATTTCTCCACAAGTGAACCAGTCGGAAGTATCCTCAGAGCTTCAACCCTTGGCAGCACCAGAGGCGAGAGTGGTCCCTGAGGGTTCATGCACAGCATCAGAGCAAGAAGCCGTGTCTATGCCTGTCCAAGCACAGTTACTCGACGAGAATGCAGATTTGGAGGATGACGAGCTGAACACTCGCCGTCGTCATGTCACCGGTGATTCAGGGATCGAGGTGTGTGTCTGCCAACTGGACGTGGATGAAGGCTCTGGGGCTGAGGACAGTGATGAAGAGCACCGTATGTGTAAGGCCACAGGTGGAGACTGCTGCTCTGCTCGGCAGCAGCAGGCCTTCATACCTAAAGAGCATAGCTCTGAGTTGCCAGGTCAGGACGCCAACACCAGCTCTGCCGATCACATGGTGTGAAGCAGTTTAACCAACTAACCAGCAAACTGACGAAGCTTTTAGTTTTTTGGAGGTAAGGCTACTTCCATCATCATCATCACAGGGAATGTCTTTGTTATATTTTTAACACATAGACAAACGGTTATGATGATGAAAGTTTTGCTGTAATAATGGAGTGGAGAGGAGATTATTATTTTTCATGCTTTGCCTGAATTCTTTAAAACACAAAATGCTCTAATAAAGACTGGGAAACTGATGTAACTAAAGGAACTAACGGTTTTGCTCTCTTTAATCAGTGCCCTTTAATTAATGTCTCGCGCCTTTTGGCCAGAACATTTCCGTCCAGCTAGCTGATATTTTATCTCCACTAGGACTGCTTGTAGCATGCCAAAATGGTCTCCAACATTTCCCCCCCTACTTCTTACTACGCAAAAAGGGAGCCTAAAAGAAACCTCTCCAAGGAAGACACTGGATAAATCAACAAGAGCACACATTTTGTTTGCTAGACTTTGTGTGCTCAAGAGTTTCTGTGTGGCTTGTGAAATCTAGGGCACAGCTGCATAATGATGTCAGCTCTGAGGTCATGGTAACCAGCATCTGGTGTGAAGCCCATTGGGACGTCCAAAATGGGGGAAAGACTATTTAGCACAGCAACAGAATGCTTGTTGGTTTTGTCTTGTGTGATGTTAGTATCTTTGTAGTTTTTATATGATATCTTTTTTTGTCACCATGGCCTTGCAGTCAACAATGAGCATGGGTGTTTGAGTGGTTTTCTTACATAATTTATGGATTGTATTGCATGTGATCTCCTTCTGTGTATTCCTGTGATACAAATGGTTATAGCTGGGTGGGTGTAGCTACCAATTTTTAATCAATAAAGCTGTTGTGGTGGCTTAGCTTTTACACGGTTCATTTACTGTTACGAAGTGAGTTGTACCCTCTTCACAAAGTTGTTAGTGTTTAAAATGGCATATTTTATTGATAACCAAATGTGCTTTAGTAAATGTCACAGCTGTCATCATAGAGTCTTCTGATCTTAGCTGCCATTGTTCAAACTAGAGCGAAGTGCTCCAGTGTGTGATTGATATATCTATGTGGATAGTCACTCTTGGCATTAGTTAATTTTCATTTAACATATTTCTAAATACAATTTAAAGGGTGGTGGGATATTCTGATTACAAAAGTAAACTAGTGAAATAATATTTAGTCAGTTCTGCTTGTAATCCCTACTGTTATCTGATGTGGCAGTAGTTGGTGTGTGCTGTATTGGCTGTGGCTCCCTCTGGCCCCTTATGGCAGTGTGAGGAATTTGCCGTGGTATTTTCCATTGGCACTACAGGATGCTTTTAAAAGGTAAAGTAGATGTGCTGTTTTACAGTGCAGTCAGTCTTGGCACAGCTGTAGAGTCTATTGTTAATAGCTACATGGCTGCATGTAGTCATTGCTTCAGACAGGAAACGCCATACAAAAGACAAGCTTAAAAATTATGACATTGAATTATAAAAATAGATTTTAGAAGAACACACACCTAAGTATAGTTTTAATGTCTATATGTTTTCTGTATTTATTTTACATTTTCCACAAACTGGCAACATAGTCAATATTAAATATGTGCGTATTCATTAACTACATTTTAGACAACTTAAAGTCATGGAAAGCATTTTATACTTCTACAGATAAACTGAAGTTGTAAACCTTCCTGATACGTAAAGATAATACAAACATGTCATAGTCATTCTGCTACTTAGCTTTATACATTTTAGGGCATTTATAAATGATCAGCTCTGTAGTGTTCTATAAACAGCCCCTATACTGTAAACAATGCTGCACCTGTTGGTAGAAGGACCAGTAGCATAGGCCAAGATAAAGTTGGCCCATGGAGCATATATATATATATATTTTTCAACTTAATAATAAATAATAATAGTCTAAAGAAGTCCTCATAGCCTGCGCTTTCATATTGACTGAAAATGGTTAGTTGTTTCGAGAATGTCTGCTGACTTTGTGAGAAAAGGATGTGGCTTCAGAACACTTTAAAACCACATGTTTTTACAGGAAGTTGAAATTTAACTGCACGATGTATTAATCAGGAGCAGCAGCAGAGTTTTTATTTTGTTGCTAAATCTGGATGACATTTACTTGTGACATTAACTTATGTTCAAAATTAAAAATATATATATTTGACTTCCTGGATTTGATTCTAGGCTTTTTTTTTTGGTCTCCACTAAATGACTGTAATTCGTGGGCTGGTGACAGATATATTATGTGTGTGCGGGTGCACTGAGGGTACACAGAGTTACATTTCCAAAAGTGCTGTTTCTAGAATCATACCTGTTTACCTTAAATAAGGGCTAAAATATCAACCTATCCACCAGTCATCTGTTCATTGGTTTACTGTGTCTTTTTATGTAACACGCCACCAGAGATTTACTGTAAACATGGCCAGATATTTCAGTTTTTGTTCAATTATAGTTCTCCAAATGTGTATTATAATTATTCTATTTGTTTTAGTGGAATAATTTTCCAATCTAAACCATTCAGAGGTCTGCCTCTTTGCTCAAAAAATGTGCTCAAATGTGTTTTTACAGCACACTCTTTCAGTCACTCTTATTTAATTGCTTCACTGTTTACCCAGTGTCCTCACCAGCATTTGTCCTACTCGTCTGTCCTCTATTCCCATGCTCAGGGTTATTTCATACAAGCAGTGGTTGGATTGGGTTACATATGGTAATAAGCCAAAGGAGATATGTCATAGTCTGAATTTTAAGCTCTTTTTAAAAACCTTTTTCACACATATTTGTTCTTTACTCAAGGCTATGCAAAAACTGTAATATGCTGCATCCTTCCTTACCATCTGTCATGTGTGAGCACCATTACTAGCAATATTAAACTTTCTACTTGTGGCACTGCGCTGTACTGTAATATACTAGGATTGGTATGTACTTTGTTGAAAATGTGTGTGTAGACTTTAGAGGTTTATGACGTGTCAGCGAAGGGGCTTCAGTTAGAAAGCCATTGTAGTTTCTATGATTCTAGAGAGGTTCAGTTTGACTGCATCTTGTACCATTCACAATTTATATTTTATGCATATGTTATTAACCATCTTTAAGGCGTAGAAGCTGAATGAAGACTGTAATTCTTTTGTTGACTACATGGTGTCTTGTGTGCAGACATTGTTGCACTTGTTCAGTTTGATTGTGTTTTCTTGTTTCAGTCATTTTCACTGATTGAATATCTTACTGTTGCCTTTTAATTATGTTATTTCATTGCCATACATTTCTAAATGTACATATTATACATATGAATGACTTCAACATGGAACACGGTCAGCTTCGTTAAATCTGGCATCTCAATGAAATCCTAATGCATCATGATTGTCAAACAACAGAGGTGCCATGATTTAGTCTTTTTTTTTTTTTGCCAAATTGAAAAAACCTGGCTCAAGAAGCGGGTAATCCTGACTGTTTCTAGATTGTATTCTATGGTGATTTATACACCATAGAGAAAAGCCTAAATAAGTCAAAATGAAAAACGCACTGAATAACAAGGCTTTTTTATGTCTGCTGTGTACTCTTTAGGTCATCATTTGTATTTTATTTTTTTAATAAAAATAAACATTGACTCTCAACTTTCTCTCTCTTTTTCCCCCCATTATAGTAATAATGTATATATATAATAATGTGTCAACAATAGAGACAGGCATTATTAATTTGGTCTTTAATTGAGTATTCTCATAGAGCAAGTTCAAAGTGAAGACAGGGCATATTCATTATAATTAAAACAAAACAAGGAAATAACCAGGGGCAAAAAATAAAGAAATCGTAGCCCTGTGTGTAGTGTATATGGTTAGAAAACTCAGATCATATAGTTCATAAAAAAAATGGTATATTGTGTTTGAGACAACAGAAATTTCTTCCATCAGAAAATCCAGCTGTACTAAATATAAATGTAAATAAATAATTTAAATAATTAAAATGTATAAATAGCTCATTTTAAAATAATTAATTGAAAATAATACCAAATTTACCCTAAAATGTACATTTCATTTTATGGTGATCACTTCACATAAATTATTATATCATCTTTTTCCTTAAATACAATATTTTTTGGCAAACCCAACTACTCTTATGCATCTTGTACAGTACATTAAATAAAACCAAAACATGCAGTTTTTCAGAATTTTGATACAACGGCAATTTTAACCTGGCGTCTTATCCATTTTTGCCAATAATGTGCACTTTAGATCATACCTCTGACTATAACAGCAGCAAACTGGCATAAAGTCTCAGAGGAAAAATGCATATCTGCAACAGCAGGTTGTAAATGGTAAGGCATTATTGGTGGTCAGGTGGGGAAATCCTCAATGTCTCGTGTGGACCGGCGGCAAAGTTGGAGAAAGGCTTCTTAGCACACGTCTGATTAGCCAAAACGTGTGTCTAGAGAACTTCAGACAGGGCCTTTTTTGTGTTCATCCTCTAAAATGTTCCCCTAATAAAAGCGCTTGCGTCTGCTCTCGTTCCAGTGGCTGTAAACTACTAATCCAATAACTATTAGAAAAATGCAGCCCAACATAGAGAAGAGCACTGTGAAAAAAATAGATATGCCGCTCATTCCCTCTTCGTTTTGACTCACTGGAAGAACAAACAAGTGTTTCAATAAAGGACGAGTGAAAATTATAACGGGGATGGATTCAAGTTAACTTACGTCTTAGTAGTTCCATGTTATCTACACTTGGTATTGTAATGTCTTCATCCTCATCTTCTCCACCTTTCTGCCTCCCCAGCACTGTGAGTTGATACAGCTTCATTGAAATTATATCATGATTATCTAGGAGGTAAACAAAAGGTTAATTTGATATGAGTTTTGCAGCTGCTAGCTTGGTTTTTAGACACAATAGTAATATTATCAGTGTTAGTCCAGCATTAATCAGCACATCTAAAACTACTTTAAGTCATTTCTCAGCGGTATCTGTTTACCTGAAAGGTCTCCAGTCACTGCTGAAGCTCCAAAGTAGTAACCCTGAGGCAGCTTCACCCCTGGTATGTCTAAACAGTCCCTCCACTCATGCTGCCCATCAATGTCTATCATCACCTAGAAGGAAGAACATTACTTTGTTTAGACAATAATTTGTTTCATAAATAATGTTGTCAACAGGAAGTGTGTGGCTCTTACCGTGAGCCTGCGGTTAACGTATCGGATGAATAGAAAGGTATCATGTTTGAGGTTGCGCACCATGGCATTGCAGCCGCCCAGCTCTGTTGGACGCCCGTCTCTTTCATGGTCATAGCTGATGGTGCCATTCCCAACCATGGCCAGAACAAAGGGAAATATCCTCTAGTAGCAGTAACACGTAAATTGTCATTCATTTCATTAATAAAATCTTCTGTACATTTAAAATGTCCTAGTCACCTGAGTCCGAGGAGTGTACCTTTTCTTCTGAGCCTAGTTCCCAATGCGTGCCAAAAAAATACAGTCAAATTAGACTTAAATATTTAAATCTACATTTGCTTACTGTATTTTGTCTATGGCAGACACACCTCCAAGTGCTTTTCCTCATTCGGATATGTGTCCACAAACACACCTAGGCCAGTAAAGTTGTCCTTGTTTCCAAATACAGGACCTGTCATTCAAAAAGTCAAACCATCATTTACCGTACATTATCAAATGTGAGATACCAAAGTAAACGAGATGTACCTTTCTGCATCCGTTCTTTGGTGTACCAAATAGCCAGACCATCACCATTCAGGTTCTTCTTTCCTTGCCCGTGAATTTTGAAGTGCACTTGCATCTCCCAGTCTTTAAGATGACACGGCTAAAAGCACAAGTCAAAATACATTCTGTTCACTGGTACACAGGTTTGGGGTTTGGGCTAAAGCACACTTCCTGTTCAGCTTCATCGATACTAAATTAGAAATTGAGGACGAACCAAGAATCTTTGTCTTTGGGTCTTTTCCCTATTTTTAGACTGCAACTTCACCACCTTCCCCAAAAAGCTTTATAAACATTAATTAATATGTTTTACAAAATAATCCATTTCTAGATATCTGCAATTATTATGTGATCATAATATAACATCTTTATGTTTGTGGGCACTACAAATGAAGCCACTAAACCAACATTACATTCATTTAAGTGGCCGCGTGTAATGATCTTTATATGTGTGTAATATGTAGTTATTTATAGTTACTTTTAGATACTTTTACTCACCGTGCGGCTCCACACTGCCCCCTGCCTGCTCTGCATGTCAGGTGTGAGCCGCACCTGCTCAGTGGTTACCATGGAATCCCCCATCAGCTCCCAGTGGGAGGAGCCAAACGATCCCACACCTGGACACGCGCACACACACAATCATCTACATCAATATGACAAAAGCTGACATAGCACAATGAAGCCCAGCAGGAACACATGAAAGCGAGTCGGTGTCCCCCTTTTATAGAAGGACAATAGTGCGACAACAATGGGCTACATTTGACTATAGCTAATGTCCATATCTCATTCTATATATATCTCGAATGGGATGAACTATCCTGATTGAGTTGCATATTGAATTTTATTACTATTCTATACACATCCAACAATCTACTGGCATTACTGTAACTGTTAAGGCGCGAATGCAGATGAGTAAGATAAAACGTATCGGATACCTTGGTAGGGCTTGGAAAGGGAAAACTCTCGCTTCAGAAATTCCTCCATCTCGTGGTCATCGTCAGAAAAACATCGACTAACGTTAAGGATCAGAAGAATAACAGTGCAGCACAATTTGAAATACATTATGTCACGTCTGTAAAAGCTTTAAACACTCAATTGGGGGGGACTAAAATGATCGCTTCTGCTGCTGGCCGCGGCCATTGTAGGTCAAAACACACCCAGTAACATCAGTGCGATGCTCCTATTGGGTCATAGCATTGCATGGCTCATTCCCATTGGTCTATTTGCCTGTCAGTCACAGCCAACACCTTTTATTGGTTATAGTCTATGAAAAAGAATACTATATAAATAAATAATTAAGGAACTTATTTTTTTTTTTTCTCTAGGAATTATTGGATAGTATTTTTTTATCAAATTCATCCAACGTGTTAAAATCTATTTTTGGATCTATGGTTAAAATGTGACTGAATAAAATCCTTTAGGTTTGGTATGTTTCTGTAACCTTTAGCTGTACTACTACTGGTATGTTAATTTAGCGCGTGAAATAAGTGTCATACTAGAGCCCAAAATACAGGCTTGTACGTACGGACATGGACGTATTATTAATATATTCTAATAGAGTCATAGTATTCCCTACACGTGCCTATACGTGCCTGGCGTCTCAGACCACGCCCCCTTCAAGGTCCTTCCGGACTGTAGAGCGTAGTGCTGCACAGTGAATGTAAATATAGCATCAGGGAATGGAGTGAAGGAAAGACATGGATTCCACTGAAGAAAAGCCCACTAAACCAGTGGACATTTACCGCGACACTTGGGTTCGCTTTTTAGGTAAGGCTTTACAGTTATACCTTTACCCTTCATGAACAGTCCTGACCCCAGAGCTCAGCTGCGCTAGCCAAGACAGGACAAACTTAGCATAAGTGCTAAACACTGTAAATACCTATTTATAGAAACAACACATGAAACAAAGTAAATCCTTCGCAAAACATGAGCGGACATGGTTCAACACACGATCACGGACTGTCTTTGAGCACGATCTGTGAAGGACTTCATACTTTTACACTGTTCACCTACGTTTCATGGTTTCTTTTGTTACTGTTTTAAGTCAACACTTGCTGCCTCTTCACACACCCAGTTTGGTCAAATGAGTCATTTAATTAAAACATTAAACCAGACACAGATGTTTCACATGGCAGCTACTAGCTAGCATGTAATACATTCAGTGGTTTTCGTCCTATTTCAGTGCTTCTCTTTATCTTTATCTATTTTTCCTCAATAGGCACATCCACAATATAATGATTTAAAATGTCTAAATGTATGTTTACAGGCTACGCCAATGAGGTTGGTGAGGCTTTCCGTGCTCTGGTGCCTGTGAGTTTTGTATGGGGCAGTTATGTTGTTGCTACGAGTTATGTTACAGCTGATGCGGTGGACAAAGGGAAGAAAGCTGCCATAGTAAGATCTGTGCTTATGGGCAAAAATGACATTATTTAAGAACAACTGTTTAAACTCTTGTCTTTCCACCGCAGGCTCATGGAGATAATCCAGGGAAGACCACCCGGGTGGCAGTGGCTGTGGTTGATACATTTGTGTGGCAGGCCCTAGCCTCAGTGATCATCCCTGGCTTTACCATAAACCGCGTGTGTGCAGGATCACTGTATGTGCTAGGTAAAACCACCAAATGGCCCCTGCCTGTTCGCAAATGGATCACTACCACCATAGGACTGTCCACCATCCCCTTCATTATTACTCCCATAGACAGGTGAGTAATGTTACCAACAGCATTGCTTTAAGATTAAACACCAGTAACATGTCAATTATTGTTTTCAGGTCAGTGGATTTCCTGCTGGATTCGAGCCTAAGGAAAGTCTATGGTGAAGGAGAGAAGCATGAATAGGACCACTCTGCAGCGTGTACAGTGCTGCTGAGTACAATGTATAACTTAATAGTGACGTTTAGTGACATTAAGTGCTTTATATTAAATCTTTCACCTCTCAGGGTATTTGAGGCTGCCCTTGCCATACAGACAGTGAGTAAAAAGCAGAACTAAACATGTATATACCCCTTACAGTTACAGGTGGAAGGGAAGTTTTTTAAACGTATAATCAAGTCTTTATTTTTGCATAAAACCATGTCTTTGTAGTTAATCATTATTAGATTTCATTGTCTGTTATCAAGATTTAATTTCATGCACTTTTTTATTGGCATTCTTCATAAAGGGAACCATATACACTAAAGTCCTGAGGGAACAAATACGCACTGACATTAATACATCTTAGTTGGTCACATTACATAGTTATTAGTCAGTGCTATGGTTCTGGTAGAACCTATATTTTAGTTTTTCATTCTTTACAAGTTTACTCTTTTGAATTGTACCTTATTTGTTCTGGATCTCTAACATGGAACTTCCAGACACTTACAGCTGTTACCTCTCAGCGGCTCTTTCTATTACGTAGTTAATAAGTGAGTGCTGCATGTTTAGTAGACGATGTAAAACGTGCTTTAATTGTCACAGTGACGGTAAATGTATTTATATAGATCTGGATGCCTTTTGGGAATTATGCAAAATACTGTATTATGATAAAAAAAATAATCTATGCAACCTTTATCTGAAGGGCATAATGTAGTTATAATTATATATATCATAGTTATGAATTATACGGGTTTGTTTTTTCTTTTTGTCTTAGTCTAAAAGTAAATGAAACACATTTTAAAGTTTTTATAATTGTATTAACCTGCAATGACACCAGTGTACTGTAACTCTCTTTGGCATTGTTGGACATGTCTCCACAAATCTGTTTCACTATTTGCTGGAGTTTGGAAAATGCTGCATTAGTTGTTGTCTGTACATGTATTGGTTAATGCATACATTTGGTTGATGCCATTTGTATGGGACATACATTCAAAATATATATTTACATTTAATAATTGTAATGTAAAGGTTATGTATTACATAAAACATGAAAAAACATACATTTAATGTGGGTTCTGGTGTGTTAGGGTTGGGATATTTCATACCTGTGAGTGCAGGAAAAAATATTCAGCAAAAATATGACACTTGAGATATATAAAAGAGGTGCTATTTTCCAATAAATATAAAACAAAGTGAGTTGTTGATTGCTCTCGTTCAACATCCCATTGATGCGCAATACTTCTGAGTGCTTTATTTAGCTGTATCTTAATCTTACATCTCACATTACATAACATATTTTCCCTACTTCTTGGGAAATTTGGTGTTGTGGTCGGGCAGATAAAGGGTGTGTTTAACCAGTGAAATAGAAGCACTCGATGCACTCTGAGGTTGTTATTTGAGAGGCCAGTTGTGGTGATTTGTCTTGATTGAGTCAGGAGGCCACAGCTGATTCCAGTTCTGTAATGAAGAGTCTACATAAGACTCAGAGCAGCCGAGCCATGGACAGGTGCAGTCATGTTCACTATTGGTCTTGTGTTGTTGGCGTTTGTGGCTACTTCATGTGGCGAATCAGGTAAGAGACTAAACTGGATTGTCAATGATAATTACTAAAGCTGTGGAATAAAGTTATCTTTTTATTTCATTTGATTTAGGTGTGTTTTTGAATGAGCTTGACCCAGGGTTTGAGGAGACCCTGAAGGACACCACTGTCATTCTGTCAGTAGTAGAAGACGCAGTATGGCCAGAAAACTACTCAGAAATGTTTGGCTTCCCTGAGGATGACGAAAGCATGAAAACCACTTCATCTGAGCCCCATGTCATAAAGGAAGAAGGTGAGACGGACTCTGTGTGGTTCAGTGCCACGTTGCATATGGGTGTAAAGCCTTTGTTTTGTCTTGTTTTTTAGCTGGGGACTCTGTGTGGAAGGTGTTCCTGGTTGTGGCTGTCCTCTTGTTGGCAGTGGTGGGGGTTCTGAGCACAGTCTACTACCTGTGCATGTGGAGAGGAGGCAGGATCCGCTATGAGCCTCAGAAGGACACTTGCCCTACATAATGTTGTGTAGAACCCCTTTAAAATGCTTATCTTTACGAATGTAAGACTCTTCTAAATGTACTGTATTTATATTAAGTAATGTTTGACGTGACCACTTAATAACATTTTGAACATGGCAATCAAATAAAGGCTCTAAAATCCATGAATCGACCTTATTTTACTTCTTTTAAATATACTTGTGTAATACTATAATAATAATAATAATACATTCCATTTATATAGCGCTTTTCAAGATACCCAAAGACGCTTTACATATTTGTATTATTCATTCACTCCAGTCACACCTGATGATGGTAAGCTACTA
>JAVQKC010056326.1:0-11646 GCA_036025475.1 Philypnodon macrostomus
GTAGGTTATTCCATCTCCATGGTGCCGAATAGGAGAATGCAGTTTTTCCCAGTTCGGTTGAAACTCAGGGTTCATTAAAAAGTAACCACTTAAAAGAGCGAAGCTGATAGGTACCAGAGCTAAAAGAGAGGAGGTTACAGAGGAACAGTACCCTTTAGATAACTCGAGAATAACTTAGTCACCATTAGCTTATGTGCTATGTTTACTGTAGTTTAAGGTCATGGTCTTAGTCATTTGAAGATGCAGTAGAAAAGTTAGAGTTGTCAAGTCTTAAGTTACTATTCATCTAAATTAGAATTAGATAAAGTGGAGTCAAAACTAATGAAAGAGATTCTTTTCTGTTTTCTGACAAGGCCTTGTGCAATCTAGACTAATGTGCTCTACACCATCCAGTAAACACTCAGATCTGATTATTACATTGCTTTTTCTTTTTGAAGTTAGTTTGGAAGACAATCGTTGGTTTTTGTCAGCTAAATAATAATTTTAAAAAGTGCCATTTGGGGCATAAACCAACAACAAAAAAAGTATCTCTGCTGCGTATGTACAAATATAGAAAGCCTGGTGTCCTCAAAACGTGCACTGTACATGAGACATACCTTGGGCAAAATCTCCTTTACCTCCTCCCAACTCCAGTGCAGCCAGCATCTTCCATACACACTATTAGTCTTGAAAACAAAGTGTTTTTCAGCACTGACAGCAAGAATGGATTGCTTCCATTACACCTTACAAGAAACACATTCTGCGGAGATGAAGGGGTTGTAAATTATTGCAGAAGGTGCTGGTGCTAACAAGTCTGGTGATCTGGGGCTAATGGGGTTCACTCTCACCAACTGCATCTCCACAAATCAAACGCACCCAAATGAGCAAAGCCATCTGGGTTCAAGCAGCCTGCTGATTCACACAGGGACAAAGACACTTAAAGAATATAAGCATTCATTGATTTATTAAACAGACTTTTGTCATGTTCTACTGTGCTACTGTGGCCAGATCATAATGGACCAAAGATGGGACATTAGGTTTGTTGAGGTGGAACAAAACTAAACAATGTAGGACATGTTACATATACAGTAATATATACAGCTATATATACTGTCAGATTCAGAACAAGTATAGTCAAATTCTAACCTGACAGATTTATAAATATTCAGAAAAAAATCTATTTTCTTCAATTACTTTATCAACTGTTATGAATTAAAATGTTGTTGCACAACCTCAAATTGTGGAACACTGATCTGAGCTGAAAATGCTGTCTAATCCAACACAAAGTGGGACATTAATTCACCCTAGTAATCCCTGCAGCCAGGTGAACTGCACCAGCAGGCCACAGGCTGAATGAAGCACACACTACTGTTTTTGTGTACTGTCAAAAAAATTCAACACTATATCCACTAACATTCTATTCAGAGAATACAGGCTAAAACTAATTTCATTTAGAGAGATTCTTTACACACCAATCCACCTTATAAAACAGCTCTGTGCCTCAGAGTGCAGTTCTCTAAACTAAAAGTATGTATGACCTCAACTAACAACACAATAAACAGGCACATACTGCACACAAAGTGAAAAACAGCATTTGGGACAGATTTGCACCAGTAACACACACACATTTTCAGTCTATAAATGTACAATGTTTAATACAATAGTATCAGCCATGTTGGGTTATCTAGATTCTAGATCAGTAGTAATTATCACCATGTATTTTGTATTATTTATTTTTGACTTTACTGGACAGAGACAACCAGCCATATATGGGTAAAAGGTGAACATCAGCAAAGGGCTGGGCCAGGTGAAATCCAGCCCAGCCATGTGCACATTCTCAATTGTTCAATCTGTCTCTCCACCACTGACCACCAAGTATCTCCACACTAAACAAAGCCCGTGAAGTGAAGTGCTTGTGAATGGATGCATATACTTCTGTCAGGATCAGAGACACTGTTTATGTTGGGGCACGTCAGCTGTTAGCACTAGGCCTTTGCAACATGTGAACACAGTGGGTCTTTGAAGCTCTCCCACTCAGCCCAGCCTCACTGCTCCTCTGATGGTCTGACTTCTCCTTGATGAATTTGTGAAGTGTAGAGGGCTAGTAGGATGGACACATGTCAAACACCTTCATAACACACTTCTGTATAATTTACCATAGTTATCGTTTAGGCGTATTTATATTACTGAAAAATGCATTTGTATTTTTAAATCCACACAGCTGTTTCTCTAAGTGGTTATAAAAAGTAAAAACTGTCAGTGTGTGATAGTCATCATCATCAAACTTTATTTCGGACACATACATGGTCCATAGCACATTAAAATAAACAAGCTGAGGCTGCTTATCCGTATAGATTTACAGTTCTTTAGAATGAACTCTTCTTCACCCAGAGAGAGGAGCAGCTGGTCCATATGGCGGAGGCGCACAAAGCCAGCGTATGGTTTGTATTTGCAAAGTGATGTTTGAAACAGCTTCAATCTGAAAACTCTTTGACAGCTCTCATTATTTCCCAACATAAACCTCAACCAGACAGATTTTATTTGAAAGTTCACAATCATATGTACTAACTGTTTAAACCCAGGCTTTTGTTGTAGAAGTAAGACATATGGACAACTTCAGCGGATACAGAAAAGCTAATGTGTTTATTCTTCCTCATTATATTAAACACTGACAAAGCATTTTTTAGAGCCCACGAGGAAGATGTTGCTGAGTACTTGGTATCTATCTCTTTCTCCTATTTGAGTTTTATTTAACCACAGAGAATGTCTTTTGCAGGGGTGTCTTTTGCATGGTGGGGGAAACCTACGCAGGCATGAGGAGAACATGCAAACTCCACACAGAAAAGAAGTTGTTAGTTGTTGCTAAATATTTTCAGCTTTGAGAGCACGTCCCACTTTGTGCTTTTTTAGCAGTGGGTGGCGATGTAATTCACAGTGTTGTTTTATCAATTGGTATGTAAAGAATTCTCCTAAATGAAATAATGCATTTTTCAGATAAATTCAGGTTTTTCTTTCTTCTTCTTGTTGATATATCATGTGTTCCAAGAAAAAATCTTGACCTACCCTCTAAAGGTTGTCTGTAGCCTGGGGAGGGATTAACTTGATAAAGCTTGATCACTATGGGTCAAAGTTGTATCCTGATGTTGCTGTAGGAGCCAGGGGATGGATGAAAGTATAATAACAATCATGAAAGATTACCTACTTCATAGAACAGGGTCAGATAAATCATTAAAATTGACATATTAGTGATTCATTTTTGCTGCATTTGTATCATGTTCCACTTTGCCACATCACACATATTCCCCAACAGCACTGAGTCCCAAATCCTGTTGTTTAAAAAAGTTGAGGTATCTTGTCCAGAAGATGAGACCACACTAAATCATGAGGACAGGCCTGTGTCGGCTGCAGCCTTGAAGCACTGTACGACTAAAGCCAAGGCTCAACACCTGACACAGAAAGTATAAGACAGATGATTAACCACACAACACACACATTGTTCTCTCATCTTTCCCTAACCCGTTTATGCCCCTCAGCAAATCATTGATGCCATTCAGGCCCATGAAACGCTACGCCGGTACGATTTTCTCCTCCTCCTGTTTCTTTGTTTCTACGTTCACTTTTTTTTTCACCCCACCCCGACAGTTCCCGGGGCACCCTTTAAGTATTCTTTCCGCTAAGATTAAGTGTGACAGATTGGCCAAAAAGAGCACATGACAGGAGTTCATGTGATGAGATATTAAGAGGTCACGAGCTGCCGTGTGCGTGCACAGACAGACATGCACACAAAAACCCTCAACCCCTTCCAGACAACAGAGACTGCACTAGTAGAGTTACATTCACTTGAGTAACAATCTGTACTTCATTTTTTAATATCTCAATAATACAAAATAAACCAGCCTTTGTTTAAACAGTCACTACTACTCGAGTAATTATTTGAATGACTTTTACCTGTACCTGAGCACTATTATTTTGGTATTTTTCCATTCTCTGCAGATCTAAACACTATCACAACACACACTCTACACAACCTTATCTGCGCTTTATCACAACAAAAAGCCCATGAAGCGTCAGAGGAGCGCAACTAAATCGAAACTGAAGCTTTGACGTGCACTATAACGGCCATAATTTGATCAGACTAGGGTGACATTCTTTCACACAGCCCGGAGGAGAACGGCATCTGCTACTGCCAAACACATTAACTTTTGTGAACTCACACACGCGGGAGAAGGGAAGTATTGTTTAAATCTGCTCGCTTAGCATTTGGTCAAACAACAGGCTTTTTTTTTAATGCTTTCAAGACGCACATGACAGATTTATAATGTTTAAGGATTGGGAACACATGCTACAGAGAGGGCTTAGATAACATTAGCCAGTGGAGATAAATGCCCTGGACAGTATCTAAACTGCAGCTAAACTTAATATTGTCATGATCTTTCAGAGTGGAGTATGCATGTTCTCCTCATGTTATTGTGAGTTGTCAGCAGTGCAACTAACTGGCCTTTTTGTACCCCCCCAAGGCCCATAGTTTTGCCCCCAGTAAATTATTGTGAGTGAATGGTTGTCTGTAAGTCTATTAAGTGGGCTATACCTTGGACAAACGCCAGTTGATTGACAAAATGGCCACTGTCTCTATGTCAGCCTCACAACCAACTCACCAGTGTGTACCCCCTCTAAGACCTATAGTTACTGGCACAGCCAAATTGGTGACTAATTTGTGAATGAATGTGAGAATGAATGTCTATGTCTCTGTGTCCTGGCCATTTCCCAGGATGTATCCCACCTAAGGCCCATAGTTGCTGACCTGCTAACAGGAAAGGGTGTATAAACTGAATGTGCTTGTATTTTCTGTACATGGTATTTAGAAAATAACACAATGAGAAGATGCAAACCTTCGCTATGAAAGGGAAAGCTGCAAAATATACAAATCCAGCAGGAAATTCAATAAAAGTGTTCAAACGCCCGGCCCTGAAGTTGCAAAATAGTAGTGTTATACAGCATACAGGGTAAAGAGAGCTGAGGATTTATTACATTTGGCACATACTGTGGAAGGGAGAGCCCTGGGCCGCCATGTCAAATGAGCCGTCACTGACAGAGGGAGCTGAGCCGGTGGTGATTAAATATCAGAACTACAGCCCGCCACACAGACACGCAAAAGACATGCAAAAGATACACATCATGTTCCCTCATCAAAAACATGCATGGAGTTGTCCATCCATCCGTTTTCTTCCGCTTGTCCGAAACCGGGTCACGGAGGCAGCAGTCTAAGCAGGGAACTCCCGCCTTCGACCGCCGCGACCCTACACTGTATCAAGACTAGTTGCAACTAATCAACAAGTCTGCTCTCATTCATTTATCCTCTGTTTCTACTTATTTGTATGTAATAGAACACACAGAATGTCTAAAAGTCTCTATAAAGAGTTGTTTTAAACATATTAGGCAGTTGAGATTGAGTTATGTTTTACTTAAGTTCTACATTTCCTGGTTAAAACATTTTTTATATTAAGATTGTGTGTCAAAATCGGTCAGCCTTTGTTGTTGCATCCAATTATTGTAATGTGTAATTTATATATGACAAGCCTGTGAGGTCTTAAAGTGAGTGACAGAGCTTTGTTTCTGTAATAATGAATATGCTGAAACTAGGCCTGCTTTGGTTACTGTAGTGTGAACCCTGTTGAAATCATTTGTATTCTTGTGTGTCTTGGCAGTGGTCCATCACAGGAGACAACAGGCGCTCAGACTGTCAGGGCCCATCTCCTCTCCTCTTTCAACCTGTCCTTCTCACCATGTCTCTGTCACTGTTGTCCTCCAGCTCATGGATAGTATGTCAGCGCGTCTAAACTCACCCTGACAGACTGTCGCTCCCAGCTACAGGGCTAATGTTACAGCTGCAGCAGACCAGAGCAGGGAGGCTCAGCACAATGAAAGCTCACATCAGTGTTTGACATTAAAGATGACATCCTACTTATTTTCTCTCGGCTTTCATCACTCGTCACATCTTTCATAATGTGGGTAGAGTGTGGCAGGCTGGGTGTTTGCAAAAGCTGGTCTGTGTCACATCTAGTGTGACCACCTGTCCCGCTTTTGGATGTTCTGCATTGGTGCTCGTCCCGTGTCCTGCATACTAAGATAATGTCTCGCCTTTCCATTGATTGTCATGCTTCTATGCAAGGTGCAGGAGTAGTCTTCTACGTGCATCATCTCCAACACCTGTTTGGTTTCATAGCTTAGAGCTGGGGGCTGACATAAGCAGAAGATTGTGTGTGTTTTGACAAATCTTCCATCCTGACAGACAGCTAGAGAACTGGGGAACGGGGAGGGAGCCCATTGTATTCCTCCCCAAAGCCTCTTTCATCCACCGCCTGTCTTCACATCTTTCTATCGCTTTTACTGATTCCCGCTGTGGAATTTGGTCCGATAACCTTTTGAAGAGGAGCTGCGTAGTGAGCAACAACAAGGAGGAACATCTCTGTGTCAGCACCGCCTCAACATGAAAGACACTAAGCCGTACGCCATTTTGAGGTCTGTGGTGCCTAATTAATTCAGTCTTCTTATCTGCTGGAATATAAGAGGGTTACGACAGAGTGTTGGTGATGGCATTGTCAGCATGTCTCTGTTAGTCTGTTCGTGCTGAACCATGACTGGAGGGTTAATTTGAGCCAGATGGTCACACCCTACACTGTATCAAGACACAAGAACATGGCCTGCAGGTGAGGATCTACAAGCCATGTAACACAAGAATTTATATTGTGCTGCTTCTAACTGGAACAGAGAAAAGTGAGGAGGTTGCAGAAGAAGAAGAACCCACCACTATGGCAAATTGTGCATCAATATTGGATGACAAAGAATGTGTATCCATGTCCAGCCGTCTCTCTCTTTTATTTAGTTCAGTGAGGGAATGTGTCAATTCTTCTTCGTCCACTTATTCCTGTTTGATGTCGCAACTATGGGCCTTTGGTGGGGTACACCCTGGATAATGACCCGTTGGACAGACACAGAGACAAACAGATTTACATTTTTTAAAACGTTGCTGAGCTCCAGTGTTTATAGTCGACGTGACATACTTGTCCCAACACATTGTTTTGTTACTAAAGGACATGTTTGTGCAGTGCATTGTCAAGTGTGAAAAGCAAAGCGTGAAGACTTAAAGAGCATGTTAATGTGCATCTCTCTCATCTCCCCGCTGCCCTGTCAATCAGTGGGAGGTGCGGAAAAAACAAGGTACTATTTCAGATGACAGCTTTGTGGTTGTAACGGAGGTGAAGAGTTCATTCACAAAGACGTCACATATAGTTGTTAGATCTGCCGTATAGTCGTGTTAAACGGTTTAGCCTTACAATACATTTGAGAGTTTGTTTTATTTATTCATGTCCTGAAAAATCAAGTGTGACTTTTAAAGAATACTGCTTTTATTTCAGACTCAGCCCATTACACTGTGTGTCACATAAGTGTAACAACAGTGAGAATGTCTTCTGACAGTGGTGAAGAGGATGACCAGAGCAGGGATGCCACTTGCAAGGGCTGTGGGACAGGACATGTGCCTGAAAACAACCAGGAAGAACAGGAGTGTGATAATAGATGCTTATTATAGATGTCTATGGAGGTCTAATCAAAAATGCAATGCAGCAACTTTTTGACACATGAAGTTTAAAGCGCACTACTTGGGGCTTGGGGAGTGTGCAGTGAGAAAACATGTATTTAATCTGTACCATCTCCAAATCCTACATTGTAACTAATATTTTATAAGTACAGTAATATAACTGAAAATGTTGCATGACCTCACATTTTGTTTGGTTTATGAGTCACTGGCAGAGAGCCTGTGTTGAAAACCTGAGAAAAGGGTGTATTTGGAGCAGGAAACAGGAAAATGCCATAAAACAAAAAACTTTCAGCAAGACCTTTAAACCATCACAATATAAACATTGTCCTCTGACGATACTGACTATTGTTCTAAATAATATAACATGGGTGCCACTATCATATTTCTGAACATTGCAAAACTCTAAAAACACTATTTGTTCTTTTGGGTTATTTTGTGTTCTTTTGGGTAACACACAATTTGTCAAACAGTTTGGATGACTGGTCGTACAAAGCCACATATGTCTAGTGAATGTAATACAAAGAGGTCACCTGTCCTTCACTAAAGCAAACACATGTATGATAATGTGCTCCAGCTGAACCAGTGCAGGACGTTTCATTTAGTCTGACACTGTTGGGAACAAGGGTAACTCCATATCACACCACACACTTCTGCTGGAGGTCAAAGAGAAGTGTTAGTCTAGACCCAGGTTTGAACCCCATGCCCCAGGGCATGATGGGAGGTAAATATAGGAGGTCTTTGAGATGGGCAGTGGGACTCAGGAGAAGGTTTGGTAAAGCTTTCTGTTCATGCTTTATAGCAGAGAAGCACATTTCTGACACTATTGAGAGGCAAGTCAAGTTGAAAAGCACTAGAATATATTAAATAATGTATCCTAGAATAATAGAAAACTAGAACTACTGCTAAAGGGCCAGAAGTAAAAAGGCATAGGGCCAGGAATAAACCAGGATTAAACCTGAGCCTAAATCTAACATGATACGTCTGCTTCAAATGGGCAGAGATTTTGTGAAAAAATGAATTTGTCACATACTGCATGAAAGGTAATTTTGCCAAAGTATGATATATGTAGAGTTTTATGTTCTCAGTCTGTTCCACTGTTTTGAAATAAGTTGACTCAAGACAAAGCCTCAACAAGGCTTCTGGCATACACCCTCATGAATCCACTTTATGACAGATTAGAGAGAGCAATAGCTTTTCCACTTGTTTATCCACAGCAGTGAAAATGTCTTCTGCTGGCCACCGTCCAACTGAACCTCAAAGGCTTGAAAGTAATTGAAAGACAAAACAGCTGTGAAAAATGTGAAAAAACAAATGAGGTAATATTTCCCACGGCTGTATTTAAAGGAGACCTATTGTGGTATCTTACCTTCTCAGAGATTTCAGACATGTAATAATCTCTTCAAAAACATACTTGCGGTTCTATTTAGTTTCATTTAAAAATGTTCACGTAGTAAACCTGTACGCTGGGGTGCTGACCTTCTCAGGAGTTTCAAGAAACCCATCTTCCAACAATTTTACTTCTGCCTGTAGTAGTGAAGTGGGTGTGGTCAACAGGAGGAAAGAGTACCTTAAAGGGGAATGCACCTGATCAGAGCTTTTTAAGCAGCGAGAAATTCAGAGGTAATTGAAATGTCATTTAACTCGTTTGAAATAGTTATAATATGTGAAATGAATTAATAAAGGTTGTGTGTAGATTGAATATACTCCCTTTAACAGTTCATGTCACACATATTTCACATTAGTGGAAACAGAGCGTGGAGGAGAAGTGGTGTGAGACAGAGGACATGTTTGAGGTAGGCGTTTTCTTCTGACAACCATAATTCTCCAGCCTACAGAATTTCATCAACAGCAGTCAGGCTTAAGCTGCGCCTCAGGCCACAGCCTCTTTCAAGTCTCCTTCAGCTGACAGATAGATTTATTAGAGCTGAAATTTGGACAGATTGCACGTCACTTATGGCCAAGAGCACCAGCACGTCAGAGAGGCCTTTTGTTATTTGTCATTTAAAGACGTATCGGTCCAAGTTTCTCCCATTTTTAATATAAATTAGTACTTATTTTTAATGCACCATACGTTTTTTGCTTGACATTTTTTAATCTGCTTGTTGCTGATTAGAGGTCATGGGGAAGCTATGGCCCTGAGGCGGGTACACTCTGGACCAGGGGTCTCCAACCAGTAGCTCCCAACCACTTTCCAAGTAGCTCTCCAAAGAGAATTTTACAAAGGCATTTAATCAAATCAAATTTATCGCCTGGTAAGCCAGTTTTTAATGTTTCAATGCAAAATTCAGCTGTGATTGACTGCATTTTAAAACTATATAGGTAAATATTCAAGGAAAACAAAATTTGTTGTCTTTACGTTCAAAAATAAACTATGCATCAGAAAACATGAATAGCTCTCTGCTAGTTTCATTTTGTAAAAGTAGCTTTCTGGGGCAAAAAGGTTGGACCATGCTATTCTATTCACAGGCAATTTAGAGTCACCAATTTGTCTACATGCATGTCTTTGAGCAATGGGAGGAATCTGGAGTACCTAAACACAAAAATGACATGCAGACTTCACCCAGAAACATTGTAGTCAGTTAGCTAGAGGGTCAAACCCACAACCACCCTGCACATTGTTTTTTTACATTAATTAAAAAAATAAATCCATGACTTACAGTACAGACCAAAGGTTTGGACACACCTTCTCAATCAATGAGTTTCCTTTCTTTGCATGACTATTGACATTGTAGATTCACACTGAAGGCATCAAAACCATAAATTAACACATGTGGAAATATGTACTTAACAAAAAGTGTCAAACAACTGAAAATACGCCTTATATTCTAGTTTCTTCAAAGTAGCCACCTTTTGCTCTGATTACTGCTTTGCACACACTCTGCAAATGGTCTTCACTTCACAGGTGTGCCCTGTCAGGGTTAATAAGTGGGATTTCTTGCCTTTTCATGAAAATAAAGAAAACTCATTGAATGAATGAGGTGTGTCCAAACTTTTGATCTGTACTGTACAGGTACAATACAAACATTTCAAAATTACATTAGCAAATAATAGGGATACATATGGCTCTGTAGCATTGTGGACTTTAGATTAAATGAAAGGTACATGGCACAATATAGTAATTGTTGGCTATTTTGGGGCATGTCATTCAAAACAAGATAGTGGTCAAGGTAATGAAATGCTGGTTCTGTAGCCCTGGCACATGTCTTTATGTAGGTCAGTGATATGGCAATAAAAAGATAGAAGACACACAAATGCTTATCAAAATTGTGATCATGGCTTAATCAAATTGTGATAATGTATTTTTTACCATATCGCTCACCCCTTGGTCAATGCAATGAGTAGCAGTAGAGTCTGCAATATCAGTAATGTGTAAAACGAGATGCAATGAATGGCTTCAAATGATCTTTATGTCCATTATTAACATCAGTTGTGAATATTATTCCTCACGGTGTTTCAGGATGAGATGAGAGAGCTCCGGGAGCAGCCCCTGGACCCTCAGGCTGAGCAAGAGATGATAGACAGCATCGAGGAGGTCTACTTTTCCAATGACTCCTTCGACATGGTCCAGTATGAGCTGCAGGTCAGGACTGCTTAGAGATTTTGTTTAATATTACAGTGTTAAGGGGTTGTAATAAATATTTAATCGTGATATGAAGTTATGAGAATGGGCTTAATCTGGACAGATTGTTGAATCGTGAAAAAATGCATTCATTTAAGCTCTTCTCTTCATTGTTATTATATCGGTGAAACAACGATATTATGGAATCACGTCGGTGTTCGTCCGCGTCCGCAGATCCTAGCTGTGAACGCGATAACACAAAAACAAATTGCCAGATCAGTTTCAACATTTGCACACAGGTGCATACCATAAAGACGCCGAACTGTATCGATTTGGGTACTTCTACAATGAATATTAATTAAGTAATTAATTAATCACGGGCCAAAACTGAGAATGCAATAACTCAAAAAGTCTTTGCTGGATCTTTTTCAACTGTTGCACACAGGTACATATCATGAAGATGCAGAACTGGATTGAGTTTGGTACATCTTCGATTAATGACAATTAAGTA
>JAVQKC010056344.1:0-36736 GCA_036025475.1 Philypnodon macrostomus
ACCTGCCCTGCCTTGCTCCCCCGCTCCACAAGACCTGCTTCAACTTTGGAAAATAAACTCTGTAAACTTGACCATTGTTTTGTGTCTGCTTGAGGGTTCTTGGCCCAGGCTTACGACAAATGAACACTGTAATTTACTTTATTAATAGACCACTAATGGACAAATTCAAGCTAATGTGATATTGTACAACTCAACAGGTGGGCTTAGAGCAACCCGCATCTGGGGTAAAAACCTATGTGAAATGATTATCTCAATGCTTAAGCAGAAAATTCACATTTTAGCTATACATTTGTGACTCTAAATTACCCCTAGTGGTTGAAAGTGAGACTGTCTGTCTTTCTAGTTATCCGCGTCTGCAACTATTATGACGATTATCCACAGTCTACTTCACCTATGAAAATCATTCTCCAATGCACTCACTAGATTTAGTCATTTGTTAGTCACCAAACCACACCATCGGGTTTAATGCCACTACAGAAAACACGACAAACAAACAAACAAACACAGTGAAAACTACACAGTAACACGAGCCATGCACTCAGCAGGAGGATCTAATTGGACGAGGAACAAATCACAGGCTTTCAATCATGGACTCTGATTAACATGAGGACTCTGTCACAGCCAGAACCATCTTTGACATACACTCACAGGCCACTTTATTAGGCAGACCTACAGTAACTGCTCACAAGCTCCCATCGCAAGAGGTAATGAATTTAGTCACGCTCATGTTCAAGACAAACATGCTTAAGCTCATAAAGGATGATTTAAATGTATCGTCTGTAAGTTTAATTAAAAATGCTTTATCTGACCCTGCTCTATGATGTAAAGTAGGTAATCTGTCATAATTATTATTTCACATTAGTCCTTCCCCTGGCCTCTACAGCAACATCAAATCAGAGCTTGAAGGTTACCACTTTGACCAATAGTGTTGATGAGTCCATGTGACTTTCGGAAATTGATGATCTATATATACGGAGAATGGTTTGAAAAATATACATTATCTAGTGAGTGACAATTCTGTGGGCCAAAATTGCTTGTTGAGACTTAAGATAATAGATTCAATTCAATTTTATTTGTATAGCCCTATATCACAACCATCTTGCCTCAGAGGGCTTCACACAAAGAGATGTATGTAAACAATAAACAAGGTCATTGCAAACAGTAACACGTTAATAGACAATCAATAAACACACAAACAACAGGACTGTCCCAGGACATCCCCTGCCCTTAGACCCTCCATCGCAGCAAGGAAAAACTCCAAAAAAAAACATTTATGGGAAAAAGAGAAACCTTAGGGAGAACCACATGATAGAGGGATCCACTCCCAGGACGGACAGGCTATAGATGTGTCCAGGACTGATGGATGAGGTCCTTGTGCCGAGAGAGCTCAATATGTGTGTGTGGATGCAGCAGGTTTAGGGGGATATCCAAGTGAATGAGGAGATAGTAGAAGGGGCCATCCAAGTGAATGAGGAGATGCAGCAGGTTTAGGGGCACATCCAAGTGAATGAGGAGATGCAGCAGGTTTAGGAGGACATCCAAGTGAATGAGGAGATGCAGCAGGTTTAGGAGGACATCCAAGTGAATGAGGAGATGCAGCAGGTTTAGGGGGACATCCAAGTGAATGAGGAGATGCAGCAGGTTTGGTTTAAAGGTATAAATGCATTTTTATTTTAACGTTATACAAAAAGGCTCTATAGCTTGTGTTTTAGAGCTTGTGGGGTTGAGATGCAGATAATTTGCTTTTGTGGAACTTAAGAATCTAAATGCCTGATATATACATGTGGGAGTGAATGTTTTTTATGTTATGTCTCTCTGTCAGCCCTGTGATTCATATATAAATGAAATACTATTCTATGGATCAACTTGTCATATCCAAGTTACTCTGCCGCCTCCTTAGCTGCTTGGGAATTTCAGGCACTTAAGTGTTGGTAAAAGAGCATATATAATTTGAAAATATGGTGTTACTCAAAAGGTCTTCTGCTAAAGTAATGACATTAATCCCCAGTCTGAAGAGTCCTGGCGTAGGAACAGGATTATAGTCACAGCATTGTGTCATCTGGAAGTAACTATCCTGTTACAGAGTGAGAAATGTGTCATCAGATTACAGTTGCAGTTAATGATTTCAGGTAACAATGACACAGTGTCTTCATGTAACATATCATAATATAATAGTTCCATGGTGGTTAGCACTTCTATAAAGTGTTTGTCTAATTCTCATATCAGAGAGAGAGCTCTACTTTTACCATTAGGCAAAAGGCAGCTGCTTAGAGCCCAAAGCTTAAAAGCTAAAATAAATATGTCATTCAATTTACCTCGGTAAAATAGCTTTTTCTCTGTATGGTTAAGCCATCTGGTTGCTGTGGACTGACAAATCAAGAGAATTTTCAGGTAGGACTTGAGGGCCTCCTCTCCATGTTCGCCTTGAGCCCCCCACCACTGTCTCATATTTTGAATGCTTTATGTCTACCAGTGACCAACTATAGCCATTGTCTAGGGTGTTCCCCGCTTAAGGCCCATAGATACAAGGGAAGAACACCTAAAATAAGTAAATCAATGCAACCTAAAGGAATTAACAGGAACAACAATTATTTAACTGAAGTTATGGAAGTAGCCTACATTACTGCTGTAGTTGGAGCTCTGACATAATATTTTATCTGAGTTCAAGGTCCATTTGATTTTCCACATTGGAGCTGTTGTTTTAACCTTCATCTGAGGTCATTATTGGACAGAATACATAATCTGCAGATAAAGGCGTGTTCTTAGATTACTCTCTTAGATTACACAAGTCATACTTACCGTCTGTTTCACCACCTACTATATCAGTAAAGGTTTTATTACAGTAAAATATATGGTCAAAATGAAATAGCACAAATAGTGATGATTACGTTACGTTCAAATGAAACAGATTAGACAGATAGAAGATAAATCTAAATCTAAATGTATAAATTAGACCTTTTTTTGCAAGACAGTGTGTAACAGTTGAGCTGAGGGCTAATCCACCTACTGTACTGCATAAACCCTAATGTTCAGTAAGCGGGGGTCAGAGCTGATCTATAGGTTAATACTGGGATGTCCCACGTGTGTGTCTGGAAGGAGCTGAGCGAGCAGGTTCAAAGGGTTATTAATAAGCCCTAAGAACATAATGCAATCCACATGTCTTATTTGATTTCAGTTACATCTATACTATTGATCTATGTCCATCATTTTGTAAATATTCCTGAAGTGAATATTTTAATGTACTCAGACTTATACTGTATTCGCATTAAACCATTGGCTAGGGTTTTTACAGATTTGCCGGCCCTCTCAGTCCATACCAATTATCTCTCATGTGTCTCTGTGAGCCCCCCCTGGGCCATCTGGGTTCAGATCCCCGTGGCATGTCTAATTACAGTCACTCACAGTAGTCCATCCATAATGACACTACTGCTATGGTCAGCCGATTAGACCATGAGGGTCTGCAGCCCACCAGGACAGTCACTGAGAGGGCCTTTGTCTGCTGGGCTATGGAGTCTATGAAGAGTTTCAAATGAGCAGTACCATTCCTACCTAATTTAATGTTAATTGCATTATATACTGTATATTTTTGTTAACAGTTCATTTAAGACTATTTGTAGTTAGCTAATTAACTTTTTTGTTTTAAATAGTAACAACTTGGTAACTCAATTGGAAGACCAGGCACAATTCTCTCACAAGGTACAGTCTGACAAAAATTCTGGCTCAAGATCTGGAGATGGGTCCCCGCAGGTGCTGCACTGTGGTCACCCTATGTCCACAGGTTGCCTCAGTGGCATGGAGGGGTGGGTCAAATGCAGAGAACAAATTCAAATATATCTTATCATATATCTTAACTTAACCAAAACCTAGGATTAAAATAAAAACACTAAATGTAGGATCAAATAGGGCCCAAACCAGGACAAACCAGTTATATGTAGAGAAATGCACATAATAAAAGCCTAAAACAGAGGTACAGATCACTTTGAATCAAACTCATTTTCTAACTCACATTTTACATGCTTGCTGTGATGTGTTGTTTTCCTGAAATAGTCTAATGCTTTTCTATTGGGTCCCCACAAGTGTCGATTACTGACAATACCACAAACACGAACACTGCACTGCTACAACACAATGGCTAGCATTGCTGTGGTTGTGCTTGCATAAGGCCTGTCACATGACTCATAGTTCTTTCAGTTTACAATTAAAACCAGTCAAAAGTGGGCTGTTCCCATTCAGCTGACCTTTTCACCCCGGATGTTACTGAATTGTATATAATTTGCTGTTAGTATTGGATTTTGGATTGGGTGTGTGCAGGCATGTGTGTGACTGCCCTAATTTACAATGTAAATATAAGGTTTTGATCAAGAACAAAGAATATTTATCTCAGATCTGATCACAGGTCTTGCCAGAAACACAAATGACTTAAGTGCAGACTTTTACAGAATGGCAGAAGCTGAAAACTGATGCAGACCTAACATTTTTGCAGTGGAACTTTGATATGATAACTTTGATTATGATAAAGAAATAAAGCAACCAAAAGTTAACTTCCACGTAGTACAGCCTCATTCCTCTCTTCACTGCCTGAAAATACCCAGATCTATATAAACTCCTGACTGTGTGCATGACCCAGTGGTGGCACAGCTCTGGACTATACAGAACAGCACTTCTCGAACAGCTGCAACCGCTCACATGTGGCACAGGAAATATTGACTGTTTTTGGCACATACAATACACAATAATCCGGCTCTGGCTGCAGCACCAATCAAACACGACACAAACGACTATTGATTCTGCCGTGACACTGGGTACTGATGTTGGTTTACAACTGTTATTCTGTTTGCACTTTGTATGTTGGTGTGCTTGTAGATAGTAGCATAGTTTAGCTGGTGACCTAAAACACCTAATTGTTCTTCACACCTCTCATTGCTAAGTTCAGGGGGACAGTTTATTTTTCAGTGACAAATAAGGGTTATCCATACATTATGTCCCAATCCATTCCTTATTGTTTTCAACTTACCAAGTACCACCTCAGAAATGTCTAAACACTAAATCCAATCTGAACCAGCACTAAACTATGCCTTAAGCAAGACTAAACCCACTAGAAAGAGCATGCGTATTGCCTGTGGCACTAGTCTCACAGTATGAAAACTACTGCCACCCCTAATCACTCAGTCCCTATGTAGTGCACTTAACTAATGACATGTTTCCAACTCTACACACATAGTGTTAGATAAACAATTATTATATATAGTTTTATTTAATTGATAACAGTGTGGCCGCAACCTTTGTGATATATTTTGACTGTCTGCTGTCTACCATCCACAACTTTCTTAGGATGCATTGTGGGAACTTTGAGTACTTTTTAGTTCAGACATCCGTACAGACTGGTCCGTAGTGTAGTTGTTTTTCGTTGTAAGCATTAGGGAACAGTTCACTTTCTGGACTGTTTTATAACCTGTTGCTGTTTGTCTTTTGGCTAGTATATTTTTGATACTGTGAGACAACAATTCTATCATCAGAAAAATTAGGCCTATATTACCATGCACGATACATGATTCGGCACAACCTCAGTTCCCATCTCTCGTCGTATAGAAGATCTTGCTTTGCTTGCTTGTTTTAGCCCTTTTCATAGGTCAGGGAGAGTGTGGCAGGAAGAGGCTTTGAGTGTGAATCCCACATCTGCAGTTTGAAGGAAAAGTAAGATTGTGAAGTTTATGCAGCTGAGTGAGAAAATGTTGCGTGCTTCCCCCAGACTCAGCAGAGTACGCACACAGCTTCATCAAATACATGTGATCAAAGTAGGAGGCCACTGAGAGTTTGCTTTGACAAACTGTAAAACAACTTCCTGTAGACATAGAGATGTTTCTGTACCGGCCCGCACTATAACTCACAAGGGCTGACTTTTTTTTTGCTCTTGAGAAAAATGTTTGGTTATATAATAGCAATTTGTAGCTTTATGTGATATACAAGATGACTACTAATCATATAGACCCTTTAATTATTTATTAAATGTTTGTCATATGGAATGTTCCAAGATCCGGAATGGAGGAAACTGGAGCTAACTTGTGTTACCTGGTGAGGGATATAATAATTCTGAGCATACAATTCAAAATGATTGTGGTCTTCAACATTTCTGTAAGGAAAATCAGGAATTTTGCCTCCAGCCAACAGTCTAACTGTTACTAATGAGTACATTAAATAAACACACAACGTGAGGTACATTCACTAATGTTTCCTAACCAGGCTCTGACATCACCTACATGTAGAGTGGTTGGCATTTGTCAAAACCATCTTCATTTGCAATATTTTATGGTTAATGCTAATTTCTCCATTGAAAATGTATTATGGTCTTGCCTCCAGTTGCCTCCATTCCATTCCAGAAAGGCATACTTCCATTGTAGGTCTATAAAGCTTGACACTCCTTAGGCAATTGTTGCTGTAATTGGGTTATTAATCCAGACAGTTTAGTTAAATAATATACTTTCCTTTTGTATATGGCCATTTGCGGGTCATAGTGGACTGAAGCCTATCCGACAACTGTAGGCCTTAGATGGGGTACAGCCTGAACAATACTAACTAGCAAGAGACATAAACTCTCATTCAGTCAGTATGGGCAATATAGAGTAACCAATTCTCCATCGCATGCAAGTTTTTGGATGGAAGGGGAAGCCAGAGTCCCAGGGAGAACCCATTGTAAAACTAGGAGAACATGCAGCCTCAAGATTGTATTTGGCCAGCCCTGGAAACCCACAACCTCCTGGCCACCCTTAACGGACACATAATAATATCAATGATTAATGCTTGAATGTGTGTAAAAAGTCAAACGTGTTCTCTTCTTTTAGCTTCCTCTCCTTCCCTTCCCTCTATCACAGTCTCACACAAAACAGGAAGTATCAGAATAACAAGCAGCGGTCTGAAGTTGGCTTTTAATTTGTTCTAACTAAAAAAATAGCTGTAAATAAGGCTTGAATTTCAAATTAAACCATCAACTCTCCCACATTATTCCTGATATGGATTTATGTTAACCTTTATATTACAGCCATTTTGTCAAGAAAAAGTAGAAATCTTTGTTAATCTCTAAAACAGTGGTTTGAGGTGTCTGTGTGACCTGTGGGGCCCTGGGAGTCACCCTTTTGGGGTCATAGGGCTCTGTGGAGTGTTCAAAGTGAAAGTTGACGCAACTCCTCAGAGAAGGTTTTCCAGGAATTGGCCATCTCTTCCACAGCTGCTGCAAGCCCCTTGGTCACGCCTCCTTCCTGTCCCGTACACTACTTCTCCAAAATATATTTAGCTCGAGTGTTTAAACAGCACTGAACTGTGGAAAGAGGGGGTCGCAGCTGGGGGTACAGTATCTCGAGCCCAGACGAGTAAACATCCTTTTTCTGACATTGATTAACACACATTCCACTCTGGCATTCCACTTAACCTACATAATATTTACATCTGCTGCAGCCGTGTATGTACACTAGTCCTGAACCATAGTAGAACAAATACACAGTCTGTCAAGTCAAGTGGAATAATCTTGGAAGAATTTCTCCATTAATATATTGTGCAGCCTTTCATCAACTACAAGAGGAACAAGAAATATACTCTTTGTGCCAGTCCCAAGCAAATGACAAGAAAACCAGGCAAATAAATGCAAAGAGTTATAATATCGGGAAGGGCATCTGGGATAAAACGTATGCCAAATCAACACGTAAATCAATGCACACAACAGGGCCAACAATCAGCTCAGGCGACCCAGACCAAACAGTCAAGCAGTCCCGGGTTATTCTTTGAATCAGTTTGGAATCCCTAATATTGACTAAAACTGTAGCACATAAATTGAATACAGTCTGGCCCCGATGACTCAGCGTCTTTCAACACGCCAGTCTCTTCAAAGTCAGATGTGCTTGTTTCACTCACTTTAATAAGGCTTTTAGATTATTTTAAAGCATACAAATGATGATTTATTGTGTCACAATAAATGGTTGTTATGTTGGAGCTCCATGTGCCGCTGAGTTGAGGGAACATGTCCCAACGTGACCCAGGCCACAGCACACCACGTTTCCTGCTGTACTTCCCTCTTTTAGATTCACACAGATGCTTGCTCCTCATATGTCATCTGTTTGTTTTGTAGGCTTTACTGAAGGGACTGGCACACCTAACCTAAGGTGGGCGCTCAGGTGAGCTCTGTTTCCATGGATACCAAAGAAAAACACTGTGTTGGCAGACATGGCTGTATGCAGTATTGGGGTTACGGTACAATAGTATAATAACTTATACGCTATATATATATAATGAGTATTTGAGATTAAAAGTCATATTTACTACTAGTAGGTCCTTGTTAAGTCCTGGTTTATCCCTGGTTTAGTCCTAGTTTAGTCCTGATTTAGAATGCTATAGGTGTCATCCTAGTTTATCCTGGTTGTCTTAAATTAGCCCTGGTTCAGGCAATAAAAAATACATAAGACTGTATTACATAATATAATAAGTCAAATACATAACACTCATATATGAGCCTATGTGTCAATGTACTTGTGTAAAATAATGCAGACCTACACCAAGGTAGCTAGTTTCCCCTATATGCACTCCTAAAATACACTGTTCTACATAGACTGTGGGACTGGACATCCCTCCAGAAAAAAATTCTAGTTTAGTCCTGGTTTAGTCCTAGTTTAGTCCTGGTTTAGTCCTAGTTTAGTCCTAGTTTAGTCCTTGTTTAGTCCTGGTTTAGTCCTGGTTTAGTCCTAGTTTAGTCCTTGTTTAGTCCTGGTTTAGTCCTAGTTTAGTCCTGGTTTAGTCCCGGTTTAGTATTGGTGTAGTCATGTTTAGCCCTAAATAGCCCTGGTTTAGTAGCCTATAGGTGTCCTTAGTATTGGTTCAAGTCTGCTAACATGCACTTTGGTCTGAGTTTTTGAGGTGATGGAGTTGTCTCGTTCTTTTTCCATGTTGGCAGAAGACAACGTTCCTCTTGTTGTGCCACACTAGGTCAGGGCAGATTGACTTGATAAGTCCCACACAAACAGACTAAATGAGCTGTACAGTTCTTTGTGTGTACCGTATATTCTGGTTCAGCAGGAGACTCTATTCTGCAAGTTAATGTTTGGGTTGGTTTTGCCCGAGCTGCTGAATGACATTTCCACAACAACCTGAAAGAGCACAATGTAAAAGAAATATAGTCGACGGGCATGTGGAAGTCATCTGAACCTAACCTGTTTCACAGCTGTTGCTCCCATGCCAGCTGGTCTGAGGAGAAATGATGGGAGAACAGACTAAATATTTAGAAATGATCACAGGATTGAGTTGATGCAAAGCAGAAGCCACAAACAAACGTGATAGACGAACATAGTTGAATTATTTGGAGTGTTTTGGAGGCAGTGCGTCTCATGGGAGCGCGCACTGATGACCTCTGAGACGGGAGTGTTACAGAACAGTTTACACAACATGAACACATGTAGGACAGGACTGGACAAGGCCTGATACAAAAGTACGGGGCGCCCTCTATAGGTGCAAGTGGGTAAATACGAAATTAAGTATGTTAGTGTTTCACAGGGAACACTGTGGAGACTTTGTTAAAAAAAACAATTCTATATGTTTCAACGATTTCACTTATATACAAATAATTAGGCTATATTTTTATTTTGCCTAGCATATGATATATTTTGTTCCATAGCATTTAAAATGTATCTTATTAATGCTCTAGAATGTTTCTGACACTATGTATGTATGTATGTATGTATGACACTATTATGTTTCCCCATACTTTTATAATTTTCTTTCCTGATATTGTGCTATTTTTGTCAAGCTTATCATACAGTTAAATACATTTTTAGTTATAGGCTTACAACGCTAGCTATAGCCTACTTGAATAATCTAATAATGACACGTGCAAAGGCAGCAGCAAGCGTTCAAAGAGCTTTATCCACGTCCATCCTCACAGTACAGCCCTGCAGGCTAAATATATCTGTAAACATCTTAAAAACTGTTCCAAATCCAACTCCAACTACGAGCAGACTGCAAATGAACGACTGTGGCCAGGTTTACTCACAGGTAAGCTAATTTAACAGATTTACATTTGGAGCTTACTTTGTGGTGGTGCGTCTCTGTGTGCACACCTACCCCAACACAACCACACAGCCTGGGAACTAATGGCTAAATAGCTTCTATATAAAGCTTAAATAAAGTTTGAATCAAAATAATAAATAGGGCTACGTGTTTAAATGCAACTGTCCTAAATGTTCACTAGAGGGAGTCCGCGGATATAGACTGCAGTATCACGAGCACTGTAGATGAAGGCAATTATATTCAATTATAGCTACTCACAATTTATTATGTACATTTTTGCTATATGTAGGCTACTTTATCATAGTGGATATTAGGCTAAATATGACAGTAAGGTGCTTTTCCCCCCTCATTTCTAGCCTATACTTTACCCCTCTCCAACAGAAGTTTCCTAACGTGTCTCTGAAATTTCTCAGCAGCAGAGAATGTGGACATATCCTCCCAGATGTAGTCAGTAATTGTTATTTGTTCAGTGTTTTAAATGGCCACTTCTCTTTTTATTCTTTTGAGTTAGTCTCTGTTTGCGCCTGTGTCCAGCTTCAAAGTGGGACTGTATGTAGTTGACTATATAATCGTGGGCTTTCACTCATTGTTTATCAGTGGTATTTTAATGATTCATTTGAGCTATTTATTTATGTATTTTGTCAGGAGAAAACAACAATAGTTTTTTTGTGTAACTCTGGAACACCAGCTGCATCCAGAGCATTGATCCAGAGGTGACTCTTAATGCGTTGGTGAAGGTAAGTGCTCCTAGTGCTATAAATAGCACTATTGTACATTCATATTCACTGTGAGTTAAACAAAAGTTTCTCTATATAGGATAAACTAAGAATAAATGTCAGTAGCAACAAAGTCTAAACCAGGACTTGGATGTACCACAGGCTTCGGTTTTATTATTATTATTATTATTATTATTATTATTATTATTATTATTATTATTATTATTATTATTATTATTATTATACAGGCAGAGCTGAGTAACATATCACACATTCATGCTTGCAGTATAAACAAAAAGTATTTGTATTGCATAAAACAAAATATATGGCAATAATGTCTTCTTTATGAATTTACACAAACAATTGTCCAACCAGAGCTGTGAGTGACCAAGTAAAAATTCAATGTGTGATCTAGTCTAGTCCTGGCTTAGTTCTGGTTAAACTCTAGTTTAAATTGGACTAGTCTAAATAAGACCTAGGCTGATCTAAGATTTTTATACCCAGTTATTAACAGTAAATGCACAAAAGGCTTGAATTTCAATTTAATTGAACTGGAAACAGATGTTCAAATATTTACCATATCATTATCAAAATAGTCCACATAGTGTTTTTCTAACATAGATATAAGTATTGACTGTTTCATTAAAGACTATAATTTATATTACAAGTGATTCCTGTGATTACAACTAATAATTCACTGTGCTGCCTGTTCTTAGTTTCACTCTTCTTCTTATACAGTATGTGATACAGCAGTATATCATGCCCTTGCATACTTGCTTATGGCTGATGTAAAATAATGGGGTTGTACTGAAGTAAAAAAAAGATATGAACCGGTATCAACTAGCGTCTCCTAACGTTCTCCTCTGCGGTGTGTGTTGCAGTCATTTTTGGGGCTGTGTGGTGGTACAGTGTAGACAGAGTAGATTTACCTCCAATAACCATTTATGAAATCTCTCTCCATTAGACGCTGAAGCTGCTGCATTAAGCCTGATTATGGGACGGAGCAGAGGAAGAGGGTCTATGTGTCAAGTGTGTCATCGAGTGATTTCTATCCACGGCCGCACCAGTCACTCTCAGATGTAAGCTGCACACATGAAGGGGTAGCATCGCAAACTTCTTCTTCTCAATGTCACTGAAGTTTTTAAAGTTTAAGTAGCTCCAGGAACTGATGTCACTCATGTTTCTGCTGACCTTTGACCGCTGCGGATCACTTCCTTGCGCGTGAAGATCTGAGACATCGTCATGGACAACAAAGGACCAGGGGGCAAGCGGGGGTCACTCAAACGCAGCGCATCTTCTGGATCTCAGAAGGTAAAAGAGCACTCGACAAATTCAAAATGCAAAATGTGTTTTTAATGCAGACCCACAAAGAAAACAGTATGGAGACACTGAGATTATGAGGAGACTGTTAAAAAAGATCCACTTTATTTATTTGAATGAGTATTGAGTCTGAAATGTTATATTAGTAGAGGGAGAGAGTTCCAGACGGCTGGAGAGTAGATCAGTTGTAATGTTATGTGTCATCAAAGAGATGGTCCTCCTTTAAGTAAAGATAACAGTGTTTTTACTGAAAGACTAAAGAGCTCATAAGTCCTGTACCTCTCACAGAGAGAGTACTTTATGAAAAGGAACCTTACAGTCTCCACCTGAGGCTGCTCTGGTGGATCTGCTATAGCCCTGCAGTTTATTCATGCAATCACTTATGAAAAAAATATCTGGATTAATCATTTGGCAATTGTTATTTCAGTGAAATGGCGGGTTGTAATAGAGCATTTTAGAAAGGCAGCTCATAATCTGAAGACCCCCAGCTGCCACTACATTAGAAACAGACTGACCTGTTGAACTTGAGACACATTGGGTGTTATGCCTCTGCATTACTGACAGACACTGTTAAAATAAGGAAATTATATTATGATTTAGACTATGTGTTGCTATAGAATTCAGTAAATGAAGTAATAGTCATTTATATGAGTATGTAATGTGTGGCACCCTCTCTTTTGAAGCATACTGTAAATACACGTCCATTTGACAGTTAGTGTTAGTCTGGACTGCACATGGTCCAAGTCTAATCCTTCTAATGGCCCGGTGCGAGCTCACGGACCACAGATTAGACCATCTGTATCATCATATGTATGTCTTTGTAAAGTCTGCTCGTTTCACACGTTTAACTCCCAGAGTTCTTTAAACAGTAGTCTTCTAGTAGCCGACTAAAGCAATATGCCCGGAGATCACACAGGTTCAACTAAGAAACAACTCCTCTGTTTACAGTATTTATACATGTGAGCAGCTGACCATAAATGCAGAACTGCTGTGGTCAGATTAATATTCTTTGTATAATCCACAGTCTCCTGCTATGGGTTTATACAGTAGAGCAATCATCAGTGAGGCTCAGATGAACGCGGACGCACTTTTAATAAGACCTGATGTGCTCTAAATATAACACAGCTCACAGCTGGGCTTTCCTCACCAGCCTCTGTCTTATCATTCATGTGGCCTTAGTCCTTCAGCAACAGACTAGAAATCTCTTCAATTGTTTTTGAGCCTTTACAATTTAACTTTTCTCAATGAATTGAATCCTGTGACTGTGGTTGAGGAAACGTTTATGTTAAAGTTAAAGGCAAACTGTTTCCATCCTGCATCCACATCTACTCTAAAAATAATATGTCACTATAAAATTCAGTTGTAGTTTTAATTATCTCAGGCCGCAGACAAACAAACCTAACCTCATCCCATAGACAAAATATTTCATTAGGTTGTGCACCTGAACTGAAACGGTCCAGATTAAGGGATGTTAAGATGTTAAGATGTTAAGGGAGAAAAGTCTGGTCTAGAAATAATGAATAATCATTTATAATACATACTGGTAAATTTGCCAAATGCCCCAACCAAACCGAAGTACTTCTTTGTCTCTCTATTCCTGGACATTAGACTAACTCAGTTGTTCTCTCTCCCTTCCTCTGGGGAGAGCTCAGAAAAACAGCAGTACTAAAGTGTGTCTTGTGATCAGCTCACACTAATCAGCGACTTGTTGGACTCATGTGATGCTAACTGGATTTTTGAACCCACCACACAATGAGCGCTTTTACAAACGGACCAAGAGAAAAGTAATTCACACTTTATGTTTTTCTTTTGGAGTGTCACTAGTCCATATATCTCTGCCCTCCAGTGAAAACATGTTAGAAGGGAGAAGTTTTTCAGTTGTGTGGTTCATGTCTGGGGGGTGTCTGTGGGAGAGTGGGGTCCTCAGGGTTTCCTTCCTGTCACATTGTGTTAGTTTTGGATCGGTCAAAGCCTTTAGTTAGTTAGTTTCTTTTATCCTGGCTCCTGTGACATCACATTCCTAAAGGAGCCCAGTCTTTTCTGATCACCTCAGTGCTGCTGATGAGGCTTTTGTTCAGACGATTCAATCGCTTCAATAGAGATCAGCGATGCATCTGTGGGCGTTACATACATTTTTGTAGATTCAAAGGAAAATGTATTATTTACAAGGCCCCCAAAAATATTGGCACACAAATCAAAATTGATCATTATCTATGCCAAAACTATTGCCAAAAACCTGTTTTTTCACAGATATAAGAATAACCCATTACTATATTACATATCTTTGAGCACATACAAATTGTGTAAAGGAAAATGATCAGCAAAGATGCATTTATGTTATGTTTTTGTTTTGTATTTATATTTTCTGTATGTGGCTAAAATTATCATTTTCTAATCTGAAATAGTTACATCAATGTACCTTTGCTTTGGCTGCTGAGCCCGAACACTTGTGGAGTTGTAGCTGGAACTAATTTCTTGTGATCTGGTTGAGCTGAAGCTTTGGATCAGGAGACTGGGCCCATGTGATGCAGTGCAAAAGGACACAGTTAATCTGTAATAAGCATCTTTAGTATTGAATGTTGTTTATTGTTTCCTGGATTAAGTCCTGTTAATTACCCGGTGTGGTCGTACGAAAAGAAATGTGTTTTGTAGTTTGCAGTGCAGCACAACCAACTTAATCAGATCCCATTTCCCAGCGCTTCTAACGTCTGCAGAGCCTAAAGTGAGTCGTTTTTGTAAAAGGGGAAAAAACAGCCACTTTGTCTCATTCTCTCAAAGTTGGCCAAATAAGGAGTGTTTAACAAAGCCTTTGACTTGAGGGAGGCTTCATGTAACACAAAGAAGAGCAGAGGGTTATATGACCTTTTAAAACATGTATATCCTGGTGCATTCACTAACAAATATACAACTATAGTGTTGGATAACTGAGTGAAATGTGGTGGAAGAAGAGTAGGATCTGAAAGAATAACTGTAGAAGTGCTATTACTTCACTATAGTCAAGATTATTATTTAACAATAATATTTTCCTGCAACTTGGACTTCTCCACATAAAGGGTGGGTGGAAACGCAGATTAACTGCAATTAGCATGCAGTGACCTCTCCCCAACGGGAGATCAGTAATGTCTTAACAAGGAACCTTCTGAAAGAATGCCTGCACCCAATTCTCTCAATTATGCTAATAAGCTTGAAATCAAAGTGGTGGAGGAGCAGATTTCAGATCAGAACTAGTGGAGTCTGCATTTAGCCTGGATTTCTCCCACCACAAGCCCTTAGCCTTTCACCGCACAAGTCAAAGGAAAAGGTGCTGCAACAAACGAGAGATTAGGGGCCGCTTATCAAAGTAGATTTATTGAGGCTTGTTTAAGAGAAGGATGAAAATACCCTGTGGGCAGGAGAGGGTCATGGGACTCCCAAAAGGATTACCTTCAACTGCAGTCATGGGACCGGCCCAACAAAGAGCTGCTCACATGCTCATCATATTAACCAGGCGCATAAAGTGAACAAGTTTGATGTGGAGGCGCTCAGACAGAGGCAGAGGAGGCACAGGCACACTTCACCTCCACACTCGGGACAGACCCCAGAGAGGAGCAGGCTGTAAGTTTAATACTATTTTAGACTGCTGTTGTTCACTGTGGGAGCATGTGGAGCAGAAAGTCAGCTCAGAGACTGTGAAGGGACAGACGCTTTTGTCTGAGTTCTGGAGTTTAATGACGCAGAAAGATACTCCGAGAAGTGCCATGGACAGTTAACAGTATTGTAGTTATCCAAACTAAAACATTAGTTTTAGTCTTAGCAAGTGTAAATAACTATGGTATCTTCAGTATTCTGGTATAATAATGGAATGTAAATACTGTCTAGAAAATTAATTAAGCATGTCCAGAGCTCATTCTAAGGCAATTAGAAGTACTATGTACAATTGTTGATTTTTATTTTCCGGTGATGTTCGGTGTCCCCGCACCCTTCACGCTCTGAACACAGTGGGCACTGTCTCCAGTCACAAGATCTTTACCAATTAATAATCAGATTAATCCCCTGAACAGCATCCTGTTGGGCTGGAGTTAACTGATTTGGTTTGGGGGCAAAATATACAAATATTTTCAGCTGGATTAGATTTGAAATGGAGTCTGCAGGTTTGGGACCTGATCATCTTTATACATCAGAATGAGTACTGCATGTTCTCTGTAGAACATTTATTTACTAACTAAACTGTATCTTGTTATCTTCAGGCGCAGAAAGCGTGGATTGAAAGAACATTTTGTAAAAGAGAATGTATTCACATATTTCCCAGCAAGGATCCACTGAGGTAACTTTTAACACAATTCTTTACAATTGAACTATAGTCTGCTTGGCTTAGATTAATCAGAAGTAAAAAGGCCCACTAGTAAAAAGCGCAATTATTGTATAAATGTTGCACCCTTGCAGCCTTTTGTTTTTGAGGCACATATTTCCTAGAAATGAAAAAGCCTGCTGCATGTACAGTATTTTCCAAGATAAACAGTATTCATTAGTGAACAAATCAAGCCTCTGCACTGTCTCATTCAATTACACTTATTAACACAGAAGTGCTTCTATGAACTGGTCACATATGATTTAACCAGTCTGCCTTTGTGTTGTGTAGATGTGCATGCGGTCAGCTGAACTTGCAGCACGTGGCCATCCCTCCTGGAGCCAGCTCTGTGGAGGAGCATCAGCTGGTGCAGATCGACCCGGCCAAAGACAAGTGGTCTGTGGTGAAACACACTCGCACCTACCCCACTGACGCCTACGGCATCATCGAGTTCCAGGGAGGGGGCTTCGTCAACAAGGCCATGGTCAGTGTCTGCAGCCTGTGTGCACTGCAGCTCCTACAAGAGTTCATAGACGCATTTGAAAATGAGAAACATGGACCTAGTCCTAGGCTCTTGACAAACTGTGTGTTAGCAGCCATCATTCTGGCAAGTTTTTAATCAAAGAAAACTATAGATGGAAATAAAATGAATTGGGTGATGAAAGGTTTTCCTAGACCAGCATATTGTACCAATAACATTAAATTGTCTCTGTCATAGAGATAATATTAGTGTAATTTTGAATAATAAAAATCAGGTCATGGGGATAAGTTAATCAGACCAGTCCAGAACCACTGGCTTCCCCATGTAACAATAGGCACAATAAGGCACTGCCCTCTGTATTGTAATAATTCCACATTTTGTTCTGTAGTACATCCGGTGTTCATTTGACACCAAACCAGACAACCTGCTCCATCTGATGGTGAAGGACTGGCAGCTGGAGTTGCCCACGTTACTCATCTCAGTCCATGGAGGTCTTCAGAACTTCGACCTGCAGCCCAAACTCAAGCAGGTGTTTGGGAAGGGCCTGATCAAAGCAGCCGTCACCACAGGAGCGTGGATCTTCACCGGAGGAGTCAACACTGGTACAGCTTAGGCTTTTAGTAATTTGAGCCATTAAACCATTATATAAATTGTGATTGCATAAGACTTTTTTTCTGCAGTTTCCTGGTAGAGATTTGGCCATTGTTACAGCTTTAGGCTCTTTAATTAAAGTCAGTGCAGTATTTCCAGCGCTTTTGCCCCACCATGAACCTTCAGCTCTTTCACACATTGTTTTCACTAAATAACAAAGAATACATTCCCAGCTGTGTTCACGTACGCAGGAAAATCCCAGGTCACTCAAAACATTTATCTTTTGATTTAATTTATCTTGATTACAGATACTATATATATAATATAATATAATTTATACAGATTATATATATATAAGAATAATGTTTTAACATGTTTTTTTTATTTTATTAACTTAATTATTTTAGATCTTACTGTTTTTATGCCTTAGGTGTGATCCGTCATGTGGGAGATGCCTTAAAAGACCACTCCTCTAAGTCCAGAGGGAAGGTGTGTGCCATAGGGATTGCTCCATGGGGAATCCTGGAAAACAAAGAGGACCTCCTTGGGAAAGATGTATGTTCTGTTTGCAGCTATTTTCCAATTAATACAACAAACAAACAGATTCACATTTATACCTTTTTCAGGTTACAAGACCATACCAGGCCATGGCAAACCCTCTCAGTAAGCTAGCCGTGCTCAACAACAGCCACTCCCACTTCATCCTGACGGACAATGGCACCTGTGGGAAGTACGGCTCGGAGGTCAAAATGCGCCGCCTCCTGGAGAAGCACATCTCTCTGCAGAAGATCAACACTCGTAAGTGCTGTCTGGTCCAGTACTGGAGAACTTGTGTCCTGTGGCTAGTGGAGGGTGCTCCCCTGTGACCCGTGGGCTTCCCTTTGTCATCCTATGCCTGGAGCTCGGAAAAGGCAGGGACAGCAAAGGGATGCCCAGCTGTCACCCCTGACTTCAGCTCCTCCGCAGCTCTCTCAACCATTACTCACTGTGGAAATGTATTATAAAGCTCAACATACTGTCTATACAGAATACATAGAACCCTATGGAAGGAACCCATGGATGGTTGATCACGATACTGGATGAGTTATGGTCACATGGTACATTAAAATGAGTTTAAAATGACTATATAAACGAATGCAGATGACCCAGACTAGAAGTGTTTTACAAAATACTGTAATAGGCCCCACCCATCATTCTGCCACCATTATTTAATGTATTTTCTTTTTTGAAACTCTCTAGTGATGTGTTGTTTGTTTCAGGCCTTGGACAGGGTGTGCCACTGGTGTGCCTCATCGTGGAGGGGGGCCCTAACGTGATCTCCATCGCTCTGGAGAGCCTCCGGGACGAGCCGCCTATCCCTGTGGTGGTGTGTGACGGCAGCGGGCGCGCTTCAGACATCATCTCCTTTGCTCACAAGTTCTCTGAAGATGGAGGGTAAGAAGAAGAATTAGTCTCATAAGAGGGAGAACCAAATGGGGAAATACTTGCATAAAACCCATCAGTTGGTTGATAGTATGAACCCACTTTCCGAAGATTGTGAATACACAGTATGTCTAACTGTGTTTTTAAGGCAATGGCTCATACTATAACATATGCTATATTTGATATTGACAGTAACTAGACATTTGATACAATTTCTTTGCTATTGTCTATGTCAAGTACTCATTAAAAAATCCCATTATTATTTCAGTCTGGTTAACGACGATGTCAGAGACCAGCTCTTGGTGACCATTCAGAAAACCTTCAACTACAGCAAAAGTCAGTCCCAACAGATTCTGATTATGGTAATGGAGTGTATGAAGAAGAGGGAGCTGGTAAGTCAGGACACATCACATTAATTTCATTTTCTTTGTATCAACATTTCAACCAATAAACATTGACTTGTGCGGCACCTGTCTCCATTGTGGTTCATCCTCTGCACTCATCATTGGTGTGTTTCCATTAACATATTGAATAAACATAATCCTCAGCACCTTCTGGTCATTTCCTTGTTGTCCATGTGCACAGTTTCACATAATCCAGGAATTACTCCATCAGCAGAGCGCTTTGCTGCAATGTGCTGGCCCATTTCACTATCTGAAGTGTTAAAGACTTTAGTTATCGTCACCAATAAATGCACATTCAGACAAATCTTCACTGATTAATCCTCAAAGTGTTTCTCCAAAGTGTTTGCACATGAGCGTGATGCATGTCGTGAGGGCAGGCTTCTATATTTGATGTGATTAGTAGTTGATAATACCCTGTGATATTATCTCTATATATTTAGGTGGGAAAGATCAGCCTTAGCAGCGTTTAGTGCAGGCTCTTACTGTATCCACTGTCCACACAGATGGAGCTTCTCACGGTAATCCTTAGTCCTTAGCTTTCTCAATGATACAGCTTCAGTCTGTATTAGGCTGAATAATGCTCCCATGAATTCACATACACTTACTAGATAATACTTTCAAAGATCCTACAACTATATGTGCTTTGGTTTAGCTCTCAAAGCTGGTACTAGACCATGGAGCACAACTTATTTGAGCTGTGTAAATGCAGCTAAGAGGCCTGCTATTATACTCAGGTGAAGCCATGTCACAGTCTAGTCCCATATAATCCGTTCATCCTAAGTGCTTCCAACGTGAACAGCTGGGATCAACAAATACACATTTGGACTGCTTTAGTTTATAGTGATGTAACTGCTACAGGAAGTCAGTGGAACAAGCATTTTAAAACTACATCCTAACCAGGTAATTCTGATTTAGATGTATCATGCTGGATAGATCAACTGTCAACACTGTCTAGAGAGGGGTTATTTCTCTGCTTAGAAAGAGGAAGCAGGCTTACAGTCACAATTCAAAACAAAAACATGCACATAGTGAAAATATCAATCCAGTGTTAAGAGAAAACAAACAGAGGTTTATTTATGTAGCATGTCCTTAAACTTAAAGGTTTGTTCAATTTACTTCAATCCACAACAATCAGACTCAAGGTTTGCTTAAACTAAACTGAACTTTTCTGGGAAAGAAGTTAAACAGATTTTGAGCAACAGGACGTTGGATATTGCAAACTGAAGGCTGTTCATTGCTCAAGCCACTATTTCGTGCCAGCGTAATTGTACATCTCATGGGTGAGCATGTGACACAGCAGTCATCTTAATTGAATTTGATATAGTTGAATTGACAACAAGCTCAGTACTATATTCCTATCTGACAAGTCATTTAGGCATTTATCCTCGAGGGTCAGACATGCAGCTGGAGAATTCATTTCACATAGTTTATTCAGTTAACACTCACATTTTGTGCTGTGCTTTGACAAGTCTAACATTTTAGATTTTGTTTGTTTCCATTCACTTGTGAAGATCACAGTGTTTCGAATGGGCTCAGAGGGACAGCAAGATATTGAAATGGCTATTCTCACAGCTTTGCTTAAAGGTACTGTACATCATGTGGCTGTGTTAAACATAGCGTAATGTAAATGCAATTATGAGTAGGCTAATTACTACTTTGTTTTACTACACCAGGTACTAATGCATCAGCCCCAGACCAGCTCAGTTTGGCACTGGCCTGGAACAGAGTGGACATTGCTCGAAATCACATCTTTGTTTATGGGCATCATTTACCAGTGAGTGCTGTTTGACAGTGACACAGACACATGTAGTCACACAGAGTTCTGTCTGTAGAGTGACAGGTGATCAACAATGTCATGTTGTAGACTCTACAACAACACACCTAGCCTTATCACCAGATCATATCAGATGCCAGAGTATACTGTACACCCCTTATACTGTATGACAAAGTAGGTCAAAATGAAACCTTGTTATCACTTCAATTCTTAACTTTGTCTAATGAATTTCTAGGGTATTGGTTTAGAGACACAAGTATCATTTAGCTGAGACAAAATGTAATCTCTAGACATTAAATCACTGATGGTCATGTGTGCTTGTGCAGCCTGCAGGCGCCCTCGCCAGCTCTACGACTGGAGCAGGCCCCCAGGAGAAACAGAGGAGTCCCGCCAGTGCACCCCGGAACAAGGCCAGGGCCAAGAAAGGCAAAGGGAAGGGCAAGACCAAACCAGAGCTCCCAGAGGAGACTGACCCGAGGAAACTGGAGCTCATACGCTGGGTAAGGACCAGAGTACAATCATTATCCACTCTCCATAACTGTATGCTAATAATTCATTTCCCACTATGTCTCAATTTCAGGTGAACTCTCTGGAGCAGGCAATGATGGATGCTCTGGTCTTGGACAGAGTGGACTTTGTCAAACTGCTTCTGGAAAATGGAGTCAATATTCACCACTTCCTCACCATCCCCAGACTGGAGGAGCTCTACAACACGGTGGCCATCAAACAACACTACAGAGCTTTACAATTACACTAAAGAATGTAAAAAGGCCACTAACATGTTTCTGCTTTCTCCAGAAACTGGGCCCAGCCAATACTCTGCCAACTGTAGTCAGAGATGTTAAAAAGGTGACATTATATATTTTTTATGATCTGTCTTTAATGTGGATATGGCATTATTAATTATTTTATACATGTTCTTGCAGGGAAACCTTCCTCCAGATTATCAGATCACTCTGATTGACATTGGCCTGGTGTTGGAGTACCTGATGGGAGGAGCTTACAGGAGCAACTACACTAGGAAAGCCTTCCGTAACCTTTACAACAACCTGTATGGACTCAAGAGGGTGTGTACAGAACAATTTCAATTAATTATATTCATAGTCTCCATGTATGATGAAAACAATCAATCAATAATACATTTCCTAATTTGTCTTTTACAGCCCAAAGCTCTCAAGCTTCTAGGAATGGAGGTAGCATGTTCTACATCAGTCTAAGACCTCTTTATCTGTGACTTTTATGCTAGTCTCATCTAAATTATTATCATTAAATTGTATAGGACGATGAACCACGATCAAAAGGAAAGAAAAAGCCAAAAAAGAAGAAGGAGGAGGAGATAGAGATTGATGTAGATGACCCAGAGGTGTGTCGTTTCAAGTTCCCGTTCCATGAGCTGATGCTGTGGGCAGTGCTGATGAAGCGCCAGAAGATGGCGCTGTTCCTGTGGCAGCGCGGAGAAGAGGCCATGGCTAAAGCTCTCGTGGCCTGTAAACTTTATAAGGCCATGGCCCATGAGTGTTCAGAGAGTGAGTTAGTGGACGATATCTCCCAGGACCTCGAGAACAACTCCAGGTACCATTTTAAAATATAAAAAATACAATACTTTTATATCAGAGTAACTGTTATTTTAATACTACTCAGAGAGTTTGGGCAGCTGGCTTATGAGCTGCTGGACCAGTCATATAAACATGATGAGCAGGTGGCCATGAAGCTGCTGACCTACGAGCTGGTGAACTGGAGTAACTCCACCTGTCTGAAGCTTGCTGTAGCGGCCAAACAAAGGGACTTCATCGCTCACACCTGCAGCCAGATGTTACTGACCGACATGTGGATGGGCTGTCTCAGGATTGGCAAGAACCCTGGACTAAAGGTATTACTACATTGCACTATATTTTTTGTCAATTTAAAAATGTGAATGCTTATAGGTTACTTGAGAAACTATAAAGACCACAAACAGAAACTACAAAAAATCCCTTAAAATAAATAAGAACAATTTCATGACTGATTCACACACACAGTTTTTTCTCTTCACAGGTTATTCTAGGAATCATCTTTCCTCCTTTTATATTGCTGTTGGATTTCCGAATCGGAGATGATGCCTATCTGGCAGCTTCAGGAAAAGAGGAGGGGAAAGAGAAAGATGATGATGCAAAATCAGCAAAGGTTTGTGTAAAATAATTTGAAGTGTTTTATATGAATATTATGGTCATTATTATATGATTATATCATATTATGGACATATTCATCAACAACATTTTGTTGTGGCAGGATCCTGCAGATTCCACTTCCAGAAGAGGAGACGAGGAGGAAGGCAGCACTAACATTCGCAAAATCCCCATTGGCAAAAGAGTCTTTGAGTTTTATGATGCACCTTTCACTAAGTTCTGGTTCAACACTGTATGCCTCCTTCCTTCAGCTGAATCAACGTATAAAGCTCTGTCTTATAGTCTGACATTTGTATCTCTGCTCCACAGATTTCATACCTGGGTTATTTGATGCTATACAACTACATTATTCTGGTGAAAATGGAGCGATGGCCTTCATTGCAAGAATGGATTGTTATAGCTTACATCCTTACACTGGGCACAGAAAAAGTCAGACAGGTAAAACACATCTGTCAAAGCAGTCACTTCACATACAGTATATACAGTATATGCCCTTGTTCAACCATAGGTGCACATGAACATATCTTACTCCATAGATCCTGATGTCAGAGCCAGGTAAGCTGAAGCAGAAGATCAGTGTGTGGATGGAGGAGTACTGGAACATCACAGACATGGTGGCCATCTCCACGTTCCTAATGGGCCTGATGCTCCGGCTGCAGCCTGAGCCGTACATGGGCTACGGCCGAGTCATCTACTGCATTGATATCATCTTCTGGTACATCCGCGTGCTGGACATCTTCGGAGTCAACAAGTACCTGGGACCCTACGTCATGATGATCGGAAAAATGGTATTGATCTTAGGCACTTTATTATCTACTATCCTCCATATGGGTTCTTGATCGGATTTTTATATTTTTTTCTTGCAGATGATAGATATGATGTACTTTGTGGTGATCATGCTGGTCGTTCTCATGAGCTTTGGTGTAGCGCGCCAAGCCATCCTCCACCCAGACGAGGAACCAACATGGCGCCTGGCCCGGAATATCTTCTACATGCCCTACTGGATGATCTATGGGGAGGTTTTTGCAGACTCGATAGACCGTAAGACTAGAATTCATAGTAAGATTTTGTTTCCTGATTCTGGGCAGATGATCAGTGTGGCACAATTTCTGTCATTTCCTTGTGTTTGGTACTCTCATAATAATTTGTCAAATTGAACATAAAATAATTAGAGTTCCAAAATTGTGATCATCTGCCATCTAGTCATCTTCTGACAATTTCAAAAGAAAATATAATCAGTGCACTTTCATTTAATAAGACACATCGTAACTTCATAACACTAATATTGAAATCTGAATTCATGCAACAGTAAAGGTATAATATGTAGGATTTTCATTTAAGTCTTCACTCATTTACTGTTTGGGAAACATCTGTAGACTATGCAGAAGTCACATAAAAGCCAAAAAGGCACTCAAAAGCAAAGACAAATCATTGATATTTCATCATGATTAATTTTACTTTCACAGCACTATTATAAAGAGATGATATCCTGCATATTATGCCAAAAACTCCAAACTAATCTTTACTGAAAATACTACTTTTTCAAACATTTGTTTGTTCAATATTTGAATATTGACTTGATACAATAAAGTAGAGATGATTGTTTATTGATGGTGAGGCTTTTTTTGTGTTTTCTGGTGCACTTTCTGGGATTTCTATCAAGTCTATGCCATGGAAATCAACCGTGAGTCATTTTGAACTTAATAACAAATGAATCAATCACATAACAACCATATTATTACAATAATTCCACATTCCCCCTCTCAGCTCCATGTGGTGAACACCTGTATGACGAGGATGGAAAGAAACTGCCTCCATGCATCCCTGGTGCCTGGCTCACTCCTGCCATCATGGCCTGTTACCTGCTGGTGGCTAATATCCTGCTGGTCAATCTGCTCATTGCTGTCTTCAAGTAAAAATTCACACTCAAGAGGCAACCAATTGTGGCTAGCAAAAGTATAGCCTGTAAGGTATAAACAGTATTTGTTGTGCCCTTCAGTAACACGTTCTTCGAGGTGAAGTCCATCTCGAACCAGGTGTGGAAGTTCCAGAGATACCAGCTGATCATGACGTTCCACGACCGCCCCATCCTGCCCCCTCCCCTGATCATCCTCAGCCACCTGTACATCCTGCTGAGCCGAGCACTCAAACGCTGCACCAAGAAGAGACAGGAGGGCGAGCTGGACGAGAAGGACCGTGGACTCAGTAGGTCTAACTTATATACTATTTGATCAGCTATGAATAATATACCACATAATGTTTCAATGTTATATAACAATATTTTCTTTACACTAGCGTTTTACAGAAAAAAATATATTACAAATGATTACAAATACCATAAAGAAAATAGACGTCTTGGACAATTTGGGACCTGAACCTTTTTACCTGGATGCCCCTGTTCCCCACCTATTTGACTGAATCCCCCACCTCTTGTGGCATGTGTATATTTTTGGTGAATTTATTTTTAACCAGATTATGTTTATAATTACATATAGATAATTAACATGCACAAAAATATCAATAATTATAATTTTGAAAAGAAATCTTACTAAAGACATAAACTAGGGCATTTCCCATACTCTGACATCAATTCATATAAATGAGGCCTTCATGAGCCCCCTTTATGTTCCCTTACCTCTGGCTTGACAAATTAAGCACTGCCTCTATAGCATCATTTTTTTCCTTTCATTAGAGCTGAGGCTAAATCCAGAAGAGCTGAAAAACCTGTATGAATTTGAAGAACAGTGTGTGGAGGAGTACTTCAGAGAGAAAGAGGATGAGCAGCAGTCGTCCAGTGATGAACGCATCAAAGTCACCTCTGAAAGGTGTGCCCTCAATACTTACAAGTATTTTGATCTCATCTGACTTGACATGAACTATATTTGCAGAGTGGAGAACATGTCCATGCGTCTGGAGGAAGTAAACGAGAGGGAGAACACTATGAAGGCCTCTCTGCAGACCGTGGACCTGCGTCTGGCCCAGCTCGAGGAGATTCACGGGAGGATGGCCTCGGCTCTGGAGAAGCTGGCGGGAGTCGACAAGCTGGAGCTAACCCGAACTTACTCAAGGAACTCCTCTGTGTGTGACCCCTCCTCCCTCGTCCGCCAGGGCAGCATGAACAGCGCAGACGGATACAGCCTGTACCGCTTCCACATGGACCTGGAGGAGTTTGCCCAAAAGCAGAAAGACGGCGAAGAAAGCGTCAAAACCGGAAGTCTACGCAAGGTCTCAAGTCCCAGTGTCCTCAACAAGCACACTCAGAGCTTAGAGGTGTGCGGCCTGGAGAGATCTCGCCCCAGCTCCTGCGTGGACATCCTCATCTCTCCATGTGAACAGAAAACTATATCTGAAGCTTCCAGTCAAGATACAATCACCAGAGGGCTACATGGAAGTTCTATGATTCTGGACAAATTGATGGACAAGAATAGACTGCGGCCTTCCTCCCCTCCAAAACGGACTAAGTCTCTGAAATACTATCCAGCTGATGACCAACCCACTTTACCTCTGACGAAAAGAAGATCAATGAGTACTATTATAGTCAGCCCTCCGGATGAGCCCGAGGAGGTAACTGAGACCACTCCAACAACTAGTGTAATTCTCGGCCTTTCTCCAAAAAGGACACAATCTTTGAGATATGACCCTCCCGAAAGCTCATCACCAATTACAAAGAAGAGAACAATGAGCAGCATTATCTACAATCCAAAAGAACAAGAAGACAATACGCAAGGAGACTACAAATCAATACTGGAACAGGTCAGCCAAACGCCCAATCAGTGGCCTGCAAACTTAGAATATCAAGTCCATCCAAGCATCTCTGGACAAATACCTAAAGTGTCAATGGTTCAAAATCTGGCTATGCAGTTTCAAGCCACTTCAACAACAAATATTGAACCAAGAAAAAAGGCTGTAGAAAGCTATGAATTTTCTCAACCAGCAGAAGCCAAGGCAGAGCAGATAAAGACTCCGGCCAAGAGAAACCTTTCAGATACAACAGACTACCTGACCGTGGACAATAGGTTTATGCCTCACTATAGGTCAAAGAGCTTCAACGTAGCAGACAGGAAAGTTAAGCCCACAGTCAGTGAGACCAGGGCCTCCAGCAGCCAGCTGGACATTGTGAAAGCATGTGGAACAACACTAGACGACGTTGTGGTGACAAGTACAGAGAAATCAAAAGGTGAGGGACAGGAAAAGGACTAAGGAAGGTTTGTGTTTTTATCTGGGTTTCACAATGAACTCTGAGGGCAGTTTGTGGAAGTGACAAGCACAAAAACCACAAAGATAGAGTATAATGTTTACTATTTGTTTGGAGCTACTTCTGTAGCAGTTGCTACATGATACAGCTGTGATAGTATAGAGGTGTTGAAGTCTCATAAATGGCTTGGCATAGGGATTACTGGGTGATGGGATAGACATGGTTTTCAGGATGCACCTGGTTTGGGAGCTTTTGATAACGTATCCTCCCTCAGAGCGTGAAAAGACAGACAAAGGTAGTGTAAATGTTTGACTATAGTGGAACAAAATGTGATGGAAGGAAGGACTACCCATAATACATAATACAGGCTGCGTTTCCTAGGTACTTACACAGTAATAAAACTTTACATTGTAATAATACTTTAATTATACTGGCGAAACAACGATATTATGGAATTACGTTGATCCACATCCACATCCGCAGATCCTAGCTGTGAACGTGATAACTCAAAAACAAATTGCCGGATCAGAGGCAATGAAACCTGGTACAGTGATTCTCCACAGTGTACCCAACATAAAATATTATTATGACCCCACCCTACAACAAACAGGAAGTCGGCCATTTTGGATTGAAATTGGGATGTCAATTATATTTGACAGCCTCTAACGTGCACATACTTTGCCCAATTAGGCTCAAACCTGAAACACCTAATTACACAGTAATATATATATACTCTTTTACACTATATGATCATATATAAAGTTGCATGAAACACACAGAGGTTTTTGCATTTCTGTGTAAGTACATAGGAAAATGCGTCCCGTATTCTAAAGTGTTACCCTTGACCTTTAAGTGAAATGATGAGAGACACAACTGTTTACAAAAACACCACATTTATAATTCATTAATGTGAGCGCAACAAAATGAAACAACATGCAATAGTTGTTTTTCACAGTCTGTACAAATAATGTTAAATGTGCTTTGTATAATGTCCTCAAAAGGTTGCTGTAAAATTTACATTATACATTTTGCATAATGTAAAATAAATCAAAATAAAATAATTTTATAAGTCTAAATAAATATGTACAGTATGAAATATTGCAAAGTTTTAGATAAAAATAAATAAAAACGGGTATATGCCTTTGGCATTTCACATGTGATGTGTGAGATGTTGGCACAAATGAACAAACGTACTTTCTATGCAGTGTTCAATCTTGCAATAATAAGTCCATTTAAAAGATTTCAAGAGAAGCACCGTATCAAGATCTAATCACAAACTTTCTGTGCATTACAATTTTCTTTACAAGACTGTTACAAAATGTGGAGACATATGGATTATAATACTATTGTACATAATTGTGCAGTCATAACATTAACATGGTGCCTAGATACATGCCACACAATACCATCACTGATACAATCACGCCGGATATGTTTAAGGCCAGTCAGTTGCTACATATAATAAGACATGTATTTGCATTTGGCTCCAACAATAAAAATGTGTGAGAAACACCATGGAGTCAGACTTCACCTTGTAATCCACAGGTAGTTTTCTGGGCCTCGTACTGACTGAGGCAGATTTAATATGTATAACTGCCACCTCTCACCTGCAGTTGATATTATTCTGATTAAAGCCAGAGATTCTGCAGAACATACGCCCTGTGTTTATGAGACCTCGGTTGCCGCACAGTCGCTGCTAGAGCAGTGAGCACTTGAACAGTTTTAGTTTCTTCATTTTCTTCTCTGAGATCTTCACAGGTTTACTGGCTGCATTGTCATCAGTCTGAAAAGACAAAAAATATATACGACGTTAAAAAATGTAAAAGATACTAAATACTTTACCACAGACTGAGAAATACAGATGATGGTGATTATCTTTACATATTTAGTTGTTTATGCACTTAATTGTATGTGAATCAACATAAAAAAGTATTTTTGGCATTTTATTTTAGCATTTCTTTCTCACAAAATATAATACATAAACAATTTGCAAGTGAATGTCTGTCATTCCTGCTGCTAACTGGTCATTGTCCAGGGTGTAGCCCCTGCTCAGGCCTAAAAAGCTTGAAATGACTATTACACTATTACACTACTAGTCACTATTTAAACTATACTCAATACTCATCACTTACTCTCACCAGGGAGTGTATTTTATGTCACAGAAATTAAACAAAAAACTACTGTAGATATAAAGAATTCTTACTGATACTTACCGTTTTTGTGTTAAGGTTATGAAGGATGTCTCTTGCCATTGTATAAAAAGCCTGGTAAAAGAATACATTTGCACATAAATAATTGCATTATATTTACTGTTTAATTTTAAAAATACCTACCTCTTCAACATTTAAACCCGACTTTGCACTTGTCTCCAAGAACTTAACTCCATAATCAATAGCCAGCTGCATAAATAAGGATGACAGTGTAACACAAGCAGACAGCAGATTCTGAAGCAACTGGTCTGAAATACTGACCTTTTCTCCTCTGTCCTTGGACACCTGTCTCTTGTCAGTCATGTCACACTTGTTCCCAAGGATCATCTTCTCCACATCAGATGTAGCATGCTGTGGGTTTGAGCACCAAATCAAAATTTAATACTGGATGAATCTTGGTGACAAATCAATTAATCTGTCATACCTGTTCTATATTTCGTATCCAGTTCTTTATGTTTTCAAAAGACTTCTCATTAGTTATGTCATAGACCAACATTATACCCTTTGGTGAAAAAAAAGCAGATATTATTTAAAGACCAGATTCAAATGAAGAAATAAATTTCACAGAATTTTGAAATGTACCATAGCTCCTCTATAGTAGGCTGTAGTGATGGTGCGAAACCTCTCCTGCCCAGCAGTGTCCCTGAGAACAGTAATTCAACATTAACACAAACAATGGTGTAAATACTTAATGAGGAGAATGTACTCACCAAATCTGAAGTTTGACTCTTTTTCCATCCAGCTCAATTGTTCTGATTTTAAAGTCTATCCCTGGGTTTGAAAACACAAGCGTTGGCAACATTAGTAACATGATTGAAAAATTGCTGTGGGACTTTTTAATCAACCGTCTTTGTTCATTCATCATATATCTTCACATTAACCGATTAAACAGAAAATCAATCAAGAGATGAATCAATTATCAAAATGGTCTTTTGGTACAGTTCCACATTACAATGAATGCGCTGACTAGCAGTCAGTTGCTCGTGGATTATGTGTGGCGCTCATAAGGCCAATAAATTGCACCGTTGTTACTTTTCCCAGTTTAGAGTAGAATATTTTCTATCGTAGCCAGCATTAAGCTTGGGGCAGTGCAGTGGAATGAACCGGAGCCGTTCATACGGTTTAATATTCCAGCAGATCTGTCCTGAGGGGAGTCTGCAGGGCACTCACCTATTGTGGATATGAAGGTGGTATTGAAGGAGTCCTCACTAAATCTGAACAGCAGACATGTTTTTCCGACTCCGCTGTCTCCGATGAGCAGCAGTTTAAAAAGGTAATCGTACGTTTTTGCCATTTATTCAGATTATTGTGCGGTGTTTAGATAATAATAGCCTTGGTGGGCTTCCCCTGTCAGCGGTCTACAGCGGCCAGACAACGCCGACCAATCAGCGAACAACAAGAGCTGTGCGGGGTCGCGTCATCAACCGCAGTGCATTTTGGTCTACGTAGTCGATATTTGGTTACAAGTTTCAATTCATAAAAGCAAATTTTGCAATAGAAAACCTGTTATTTTTCTAAAAGAAATCTAATTATACAGAGAAACTTTACAGTCCTCAATGATAAACAAATAAAGACCTCAGACTAAATCTAATTAATACATTTAAACTGTGACCCCTCCAGCATTTCTCTTACCCTTTTTTAAATATTCTTCCTGTTTATTATATTATTCTATGATGTAATGTGTTATTTTCTCTAATAAAAAACAAAACAAAACAACGTAGTCCGTACTTGCCCCTGTAGCCCATCAGTGAACGGGTTGACATCATTAGGAAATTGCTGCGGTACTTGGTGCAAACATAAAAACAACACAAAACACAATAGAGCATTTGGGAACCTTTGACTTTTATTGTGAAAAACCTAAAGTAAAACAGAGAATTTACCTTCACAGAAAGCATATGTCGACAAGCTTAAATAAAGACTGACTGTTTTGAGAGACATTTAAAAAGTGACTGACTTTTGCATATTTGAGTGTAAGCCTTTTCAAAACGATACAAAACACACAAACATTTGTGCTGAAGATACATTCATTGCGTCTGGCACTGCACCCCCCCTCTGGAACTGTCCTCGTCCTCCTCATAGACCTCTCCCTGATGTTTCCTCTGCTGCGTCCGTACATCCACCTCCTGCAGGTCCACCTCCTCCATGTCGTCTGTCAACATCACGTCTTCCCTTGGAGGCAGCAGTCTCTCCAGTTGAAACATCAGGTGTTCAGGGAGCCAGTCCTTCTCTGGGAATTCAACCTGGGAAAAACACAATAAAGAGAAAACAATAAGAGTATGCATGCTTTCAAAATGTCTACATAGGAAATATTTTTACCTCCGCCAAGGAGGTAATATTTTCGGTAGCGTTTGTCCAACTCTAAACAAATTGGGTTTGGATGAAATTCACAGGGAAGGTCAGGAATGGCACAAGGAAATGGGACTGATCCGGATTATTGGATTCCGAATTTATTCAAAGAATTTCTTATTCATTTGAATTGGACAGACATCCAAGCCTGACATTAGTTAGTTTAATTAATAACTAATCCCTCGCGCCATCTCATGGACATTTAACCATATTGCAGCCAATGTTGCAGTACTGCAACAGCTAATTCCAGGTTTTCCCTATATTTCAACTTTGTGCCAGACGACATCGTTTTATTTGGCTATTCCTGTTGTTCTTGTGGTTTTGGTAACCTCTCATGTATTAACATGATTTTTAATTGTTGTCATTAATAGAAACAAAGTAATTTGTAATTTCTTTCTAGAGGGGTGTCCAGTCCCACAGAATGTTCCTTTTAGAACAATTTATTTTAGGAGTGCCTTGGCGGAGGTCTGCACTCTCCGAGTGCTTTCTAGTTACATGCCGTTAAGAATATTGACATACCTGGAAGTTAACAAAAAGCTGTCCTTTCTCAAACGGATCTCTGTAAATTGGCATTCCTTCATTCTGTACACATTTGATTTCATTGGACTTGATGACTTGGCCTGTTGACAACATCAAAACATATTTCCATATGAACTAAAAAGGAATGAAAGCAAAAACACATTTTCTTTCCCGAACTCCTGGTTACCTGGTGTTGAATTGATGACAAGCGTTCTGTTGTCCAATGTTGTGATGGTTTTCCTGAAGCCACACAACGCTTCTACAAGTTTGATTTCCATCTTTGTGTTTAAATCATCTCCATGCCTTTGGAAAACCTCATGGTCCTTTTGATCCAAAACAATAATTACATCCCCAGGCTCAAGTCCAGGTTCCTGATCACCTTCCCCCTGGAATGTGATTTTCTGGCCATCTTTCATACCTACAAAAAGCAGTCATGAGTAAGTATTTTGCGAATTCCCCAACTAAGTATAAATCCTAAGGGAGAAAATGCATGATTAATACCTTTGTCAATGTGCACTTCGAGAATTTTCTTTACTCGTTCTACTTTGTGTCCGTTGCATTTCTTGCAGCGGTCTTTGGAGTTGAACTTCTCCCCTTGTCCCTGGCAGTCTGAACACATGCTCTGGATCTGCTGAATCATGCCTGGGCCTATCTGCTGAACTCTGACCTGTACACCTCTACCTTTGCAAGTTGAACACTTTTCCAAGGCACCTTTCTTTCCACCATAACCTGAAAGAAAGGGAAACTTGGTTGAAATTTACTGAGAACAAAAGTATCTATAAACACAGGTTGATATTGACAATTGTTAGACATACCTTCACATTTTTCACAGATGGTGTTCTTCTGCAGTGCAAGCTTTCGGGTGGCACCATTGTACACCTCCTCCAATGTAACACTGAGCTGATGAACAACATTCTTTCCTGGAGGGAATGAAAATATTGATCAATTTCACATTCTTAATTTGATAGGGCTTAAAAAGGTATATATTTAACATGACCTTACCTCTTCTCTCTCTCTGCATACGGCCACCACCTCCAAAAAACATGTTAAAAATGTCCATAGGATTATGTCCTCCGCCCATTCCACCCTCTTTGATGGCCTGTTCTCCTCCCTGGTCATACAGATCCCTCTTCTTGGGATCTGAAAGTACCTCATAGGCTTGGGAAATTAGCTTGAACTGTGGAAGATTAGTAATTTGCAATTAATTTACAATTATACGACATCAAATACTGTTGTACTACATGTAATAGAACATTCATACAGTTCAGCTTTATCGAATTAAAGAACTAGATATTTCTGAGAATTTTTATAAATCAAATCAAAGCTTTTAGTATGTGGCCTTTAAATTACTAGGTCAGTTCAATAAAAAAAAAAACTAAAGCTCTGATGCTTCAATATGCCACAGACATTATTAAACCCGTTTGATACTCTTCAAAAAGTACAGTAGAAGCGCTCATGCTAATGCTAAAGTTAGCTGCTAACACGAGTCTGGCACATTCCAGAAAGTTCTCGATGGTCGCCTCTGCTCTGCGGAGTAAATTTAGACACTATATGTAACTCACCCTCTCTCCTTCATTTGGATTCTTGTCAGGGTGATATTTTAGAGCCAGTTTTCTATAGGCTTTCTTGATTTCATCCGGTGAGGCAGTGGGGCTGACACCCAGGAGGTCGTAGTAGCCGGTCTCGTGAACCATTTTGATGCTCTAAAACAGACATCGTTAGATTAGTTATAACGCTGAATTTAGCATAATTAAACTCTTCATTTCGTAAAGTCTAAAGCAAACATTATTAAACTAGTGACAATTCATAAATGAACTATGTGAAAGTAACTATGAAGTGACGGTTGGTAAAGTATTAATAATTATCTGTAGAAATGTAATTTAGCCACCAATAAACATAGCTCGAAACATTAAGCATCTGCCAACATACAGTAACGGTACTTTTTAATGACCCTACGTTGACATGTGCAAGAAAATTACTTTAAAAATGTAATAATAGGACTAGCTCAAGAAAGTGTGACGCTAAAAGATGTATCTCTGCACTTCTTGTGTATGATACTTACTTGGAGGACTGTGCTATCTGCTCTCTCGTCTCGTAGCTCTGAAGCCGGTGAGTCTCTCTGGTTGATTCTTATAGTCGAGCCTCCGTGTGGAACATTCTGGAGAGCTTCTTTCGACAGAGAAGGTTACAGCAGCCGGAAAAGGCGAGGAACCCAGGGGAGGGGCAGTCTGCTCCACTTGGAGCTTCCTGCAGTTTCTAGAAAATAATACAGCTATATAAAATAATACAACACTGACCTATATGTGATATTAAATTAAATCAGTCTTGACTGTTATGTCACTGCACACGATGCACTACATAATAAATGTACATGCTCGACACGTACGGCCAATTCTTATTTCCTTACATTAACAATCTGCAACCAAGAGCACATAGCCCTAACAGGTCTTGCTTTCAATAAAGTTTTTAGTGTCAAGTCCCCAACACCAGGTAAACGGTCTATTTTGTGTAGTTAGTAAATTAATTACAACAGTTGCTTTGTTTATCATGTGACTGGATAATCAAGAATCAATTTAAGTTCATCATCAGGGATAAAGTTACACTTTAAACATTGAAAACCAAACCTCTACAGATGAAAAGGCGCGTCAGGAAATTCTACATCACTTTCTAAATGAGTTCTCATAGGCTATGTGTAAATAAAACGATTCACTGAGTTTTTTTGTTTTTTTTTATTAAACTCCTGCATATAGACATATTTTGATTCAGACCAAGTACAACCAGCAGGTGGGGTCAGTTCCCACCTATATTCATGGTGCTGAACTGTAGGCTGCAGGTACAGTAAGTAGGTGGTAAAACTGAGGCTTTTAATTAAAGACTATCACAAATTATACAGCACTGAACCAAAATATCTGCAGTGACCATGTAAAATGAAATAGCTCTTAAATTAAATAGTTAGCAGCATCTGTTAGCATAAATACAGGCTGTGGCAGCAGCAGTACTACTGTGAAAGACTCACACATCGTGTGGATAAAGGTTTTCAAATCACATTTGTATCTCCATGGTACACAGTGCATAGAATGCTCACACAGTAGCACAGAGCATGTGTGCTGTCAATGACACTTGTGGGTAAAGCTGAAACCAACGGCCATGATAAATGAATGAAACGTAAAGCTGCTAAATGCTTCTACACTGTAATCCAGCTCATATGGCATACTGCTTGGACTGCTTCTTCAGACTCATTGACCTCTCTGTTTGAGAAATGACATGTGTGGCTCTGTTGTTGAGGAGCCTGCATTCATGAAGAACATCTGAAAAAAAAATAGGATTAAAAAAAGACAATACACACAAATATCTGGAATTATCCAAATAGACACTTTTAAACAAAACTAGTCTTACCATTGAATTGTTTATAGGCTTCATCCACTATGGCGTTGGTGGACCTCTTTATCTCCCAGTAACTATCTTCCACCCAGGGCTTGCTGTCAGTTTGCTCAACCAGCTGCCCATTTTTATATAAACCAGCTGGACATGTCATCAAACATGTTTCAATTAGAACTAGTCCAACATTTGCTTCATTTAAAAAACATCTTAAGATATGGCTGAAAACAATCAAAACTGTAATCACCCAAACACACGATATCCATAATATACAAGAAGCATACACACATAGCACCTTTCATTCAGCACTTTAGGTCAAGCGCATCAGCAGAAGAACAACATTATAAATGTATTGCATCATGTCTCATTATTGTATATTTATTTATTTGTCTACTATGTCTGCAACTGTAACATACTATCTAATGAGTGAACTATGTCTGCAACTGTAACATACTATCTAATGAGTGAACTATGTCTGCAACTGTAACATACTATCTAATGAGTGAACTATGTCTGTAACTGTAACATACTATCTAATGAGTGAACTATGTCTGCAACTGTAACATACTATCTAACTAGGCCTGTGCTGTCGTCCCCCGACAGCAAGGTGTATATCGGCGAAAACGACCCCATACGTCTGCTACAACTGTTACCAACAGACACCTTAATCACTTTTTTGATTTGTCTGGATGTTTGTAAAGAATGTTTTTGACAAATTTAGAATATTCCCTAAAGCTGCATTATTCTTTCAGTCTATAGGGGGCGCTATAGAGGTAACTGCCATCATATTAGTCAGATGTGTTCAGGGCCGGGGGGTCATTAGGTATTTCAGGTTAGAGCCTAA